>QARZ01040418.1:0-67453 GCA_013407115.1 Glycine latifolia
AAAAAAAAAAACAAGGAACCAACTAAGGAAAAGTTTGATAACAAAACACAACTCTCCTAAAAGAATCTCCAACGTTATCACGTCAGCTTGGCAGCTCCAACAAAAGACCTCCCTCCAAAGGACACCTACCATTGCTCATCTACTCCCACGAACTAAAGTTCGAGATCATCACAGGATCCAATCACATGGAACAAAATGCAAAGGTGAGTTTATTATAAAAGATCAACAAACATCAGATGACAATGATTAGAAACAAAACAATAACAAATAACCATAATCATTCCCAGTAATCTATCAGTTCAACATACACTTAACAAACTAGTCATCAAATTTTCAACAATTCAAATCAATTATGCTCGGAATGATACATGCACCTCACTCAACTCTCAAATGCAATGTGGTACCATTCATAAGGAAATAGCCTAAGTGTGTCCTATGAAACTCTCACTTATGAAAACTTAGCAGCAAGGTCAGCCAGTCGTGCACAGACTCCCCCATGTTGATCAATATGAGTATCAAGGAAGTTACAAACCAAGTGATATGCCCCCAACATTTTTCCTCATGAAAAACCACATGTACTTACTAAAAAATTTATAATATTTCCATACAATTATGCAGTATGAAACATGGGCTCCAACAATGCACTGACGTTGAATAGTTAAATTTTAAACAATCCCCTTCCCTTTCTAGGGATGCTTAAGATTTTTAAAACAAATCCCCTTCCATCTCCAGATATGTTCAGACGATCACTGCACCCCCATGTACATAAACAACATGTAGTCATCTCACTGACATCATCAACATCATCTCATCTCAATGTCATCATTAACATCAACATCATGTCATTCAATGTCATCATCAACATCAACATCATCTCATCTCATCTCAAATGTCATCAACATCACAAGCAATTGCTTTCCACATACTTACATATAAACTCATGCTTGGGATTCACATTCCCAAGGTCTTCAGACAACATAAATTACATATAATAACAATTTGTAATATAATGAGACCAATATTTTATGGAAAATTCTAAATTAAAGAGAATAAATATAGTATACAAAACAACTCTTAAGCCCATTTAAATTTTAATAAAAGAATTAACAAGAGAACATATATAAAATTTTGGATAGTCTCCTCTGTGATTAATACTTTTTTCCAAAATTTCAATCAATTCAACAACAACATCCTTCATAGTTTTATTCATCAATAACAAATATATCGCATGTTATTAGTTTAAAACACAACTTTTCTTGAAAACCAACATGTAACAGGGACCAACATACAACCCCATAATTAGGTTCTCAGACCCCAACTATGGTATCCAAAGCTATAAACAAGTCATAAATTCCCTTCACCTATCTATATCTCCTGGATAGCTCCTCGCAGCATCATTCAGAGATCTCTTAGGTTCACTTCCGTTGGTCCAAATGCAAAGCTCTATATACAAAATTGAATATAATTCAGTATAGATTTCAAAGGCATGCTAAATTTTAACATTTTGGGTCAAATACCCATTCCATTTTTAAAAAGGCTAAAATGGTGTTTTTGGGGTCCACATCAAAGAGGCATCATTTTGAAATTTTGACCATGCCAATGTGATCGGGGTTCAGCAAAGGTCACAAAAATGAAATAAATTGTATAAAAAGGAAACTTTTACAACGTCTCATTTTCAAGAATTTTCCAAAGGAAACGTAAAAACATCTAATAATAGTAACCAAATCACAAGGGATACAAGGATAGGCTCAAACTAACTAGGAGAAGGCATAGAAATCAGAGTTACCTCAAAGAAACCGCGAAGGGAGGGTCAAGAGCTTCGTTCTTTACCAATTTTTTGAGTTGGGTTTTGAAGATTTTACTCTGATTAAAGTGTTAAACTCCTTGCAGTGGTCAGGTGACAAGCGGTAGCAACTCGTGGCAGTCACAGGTGGTCGTGGGTGGAGGAGGATGAGGTTTTAGGGTTTGGGGAGCAGAAGCGGGAAAATTCACTTTTTATGCGCTGATCGGCATATTTATAACATGCAAGACTTGCTTAGTGAGGTCATCTCGCTAAGTGAAATTTAACTTTTGGCGCTAAGCGAATTTTCTCTTCTAGTTGGAATTGCGCTTAGTGAGCCGGTGTGTTAAGTGAATTACTTCCTCTGGAAAGAATTGCACTTAGCAAGCAGGTGTCGCTAAGTGAATTATGTCCTTTGGATGGAATTGTGATTAGTGAGCCAGTCTCGCTAAGTGAGCTATTCCAATGCAGATCAATCACACTGTACTTAACCTAACATCCACACCAAGTAGTTGCACAACAATAATTCACACAATACTTCAACTAATCCAAATTAATCAAATAATTAAACAATACATCACACATCTATTTTCTGTTTTCTAATTTTAAGGGCGTTACAGACCATATCCACTGTCACATAATTGACTTATGCTTAGTAGATTGTGTTTAAGACCTTCAACAAATAAAATGTTATCAATAGAGGATATAGGTGAATACTCATCTTACCCACACTGGTTATTCGGTCTTTTTTATTCTCTCCGAAAGTGATTGTGCCACCACGATAATGAGTTAGGCATTGGAACATAGACTTTTCTCCCTTCATGTGTCGTGAGCAACCACTGTCTAGGTACCATGACTGGTGTTTGTTTCTTGCTATCAAGGATATTTGTAACAGGAAAAATTATTTTCTTAGGTACCCAAATCTTTTTAGGTCCTTTTGTGTTAGTGATGAAGGGATTGGTTGAACTCTTCTTAGGAAGATCCATGCATCTAGACGTCATGTGTCCATTTTTCCATAGAAATAACATACAATTGTATCTTCATCATGACCATATACCTTCCCCTGATATCCATTTCCAGATTTGTCCGTAGAACTTCCATAGTATCCTAACAACTTGTTAAGATTGTTTGTTCCATTGACAAACTTAGATAATATAGTATCCTTACAACATCTTGAGCTTAACCTTTAAGTTTTTGATACTTCAGAAGCTCATTGTTCCGAAAACTCATATTTTCTTGTGTTCTTTACACTCCACCCAAAGATTATGTTTACTCATTTTGAGTTCATCATAATCTTTGCGTGCTTGTGCACACTCTTTCCAAAGATCATATATTTCTTCTTTTTTATGATTGTGAAGTTCATTAAGCTCCTTCAGATCCTTTTGAACTGTGTAATCGATTACCATAATCTCATAATTGATTAAAATGTTCTTAGTTATCAAGTAATAGATTACCACTGACTGGTAATAGATTAAACCAATGAGAAAATATTTTTCCAAAAACCTGAAACAGGGAACACTTAGCTTTTTATGCACTCATGAAAACCTTCTGTTTCAAAAAAGCTTTTTATGAAACTTTTGCTTTTGTGAAAACATGAATGCAAAAACATGAATGAGTTTTATGCAATGGATTATAGGAGGCATCAATTTGGACATACACAAATTACAAATGCCATTCAGTTGAATTGGTATGTAAAAAGTGAAAGTTCGAAAAACGCAGCACCTTGGTCCAACCGTGGTGTGCTCACATGAGGGTAAAAACAATTTTTTTGATGCGGAAACATAGACCATCTATGCACCTCATGTGTATGTGCTTATGAATTACTCATTGAAACACGTTGGGTTTTAGAAATACCTTTATCACTTGAAGGCTCAAAGAAGATGACGCCCTCCAATGGTGATCCACACAGTTATATCCTTCTTGCAAGTGAGAACTTCTTCTCCTTGATTCCTCCTTCTCCTTGGTGGCTTGCTAGGCGTATGCAAGGTGTGAGGCTTTCAAGTATTTGGTTTCTTTTCTCAAGACTATGATGGTGCCTTGAGGTCAAGTGAAGGTGTAGCAAAAGAGGAGAAAAGATGAGGGAGAGGAAAAGCTAGAACTTGATTAAGAATCAAGAGAGGAGGGGGCAAAATTTTCTAATCTTTTTCTTCTTCCTCATATAGGCGCCTATTTAAGGTGAGATGAGGTTGTTGCATTGCATTATCCTCTCACTCCAAATCTAGCAAGATTCTTAAAAAAAATGCCATCCTCTCTCATTCATCCCTCCAAAGTTTGTTGCAACAATAACTTATTTGAATTCAGAATTCAAATAATAATGTTGTTCAGAGAATCTTCATCCAATCTTTATTGCATAATTCATTTAGATAATATAAATTATTCTCAACAACCAATGTTGTTGAGAGAATCCTCATCCAATCTTTATTGAATAAGTCATCTAGATAATGTGAATTATCCTCAACAATCTAACCTCATAAAATTTCAATTTAAATTTCAAATTTCAAATTCAAATTCAAATTTCAAATTTCAAATTTAAACTCAAATATAAATTCAATCTTATCTCAGTTCGTAATTTGAATTTGAATTTGAATTCAAAATTCAAAACTTCAAATTTCAAATTCAAATTTCAAATTTGCCCAAAACTTATTTTGGTCAAGTCAACTCCTTGACTTACTAGGATTCATGGCCCAAGGCCCATCGGGCCTATCAACACATTTGGGCCCATTACCTGAGAAACCAATTTCATTACTGATGCACCAAATAGGGCGTATGATTCAAGTGGGCTTGAAGTCGAACTCTAACCCAATTTAACTCACAGTCTTGATAAAGCCCAATAACTAATTATCGGCCCAAACTCGCTATAACTTGCAACAAAGAATAACCTTTGTGTGTGACCCATTAGGCCCAATTAGTCACTGACATAAATAATCTTGGACCAATTAAACTCTTTTAATGGACCCAATTCATTTAATGACCGCATAAGACACTAGCAATGCTCTGCGGCCCTAGAACTAATTGAGTTGATCAAGTGATCTACCTTTTTAATTTGGATACCGTGTCTCCATCATCCCTCACATCGTCATTCACATTTAGTCGAGAGTAAGGATAAAGTATCACCTCTCTTTATTGACTAAATATAGCTTTTCACAGGAACTAGGAATCTTCTTCTATTGACTCTAAGACAGATCATGACTCCTCATGATCTCATATTATGCATAGATTCTCGAGTCAACTAGAAGTCATCCAAGCCCTACCGATCTTGTGAACAACTAATCCCTTGTAAGGGATTGTGAGTCCTTTCGACATGTCCATCTATACTCAAGTATTCAGCTTATACCCAAGAGTACACTGTTTTTCCCATTTTCAGGCGGATAGAGTCGTACAGTCAAAGTATAACCCTAGGACATAGTATTCGATGACATTCTCAAGTCTAGGACGATCCGCACTACCAAACAATGAGAGACTTTACAAAGCCAATGATATTTTAAAGAATCCTTGTGGAGTCTCTTAACGGGTCAGTTCAGTGCCATCTGTTCCCCAACAAATCCACCCATGACATCAGCTAAGGCATCACCATGCCTGCATTCCATGAGGTCCCTACCTTGTATCTCTATACAAGTAGAAGATGTCATAGTAGTCTTATTGAGATCATCAATGCCCTTTCTTGATGAATCCTTATGATCATGATCCCTATCATAGATCCTCGAGTGTGCACTTGTTCTATTCCTAGGGCCTTTATCTTTAAACGTATATTGCTATAAATACAGGTGAGACATAAATATGATAAAGATAAAGTTTGCTCTTATTAATCATGAAATAATAAATAGTACAAGGTGTTCAACTGATAAGTCAGATTGTCTCTAAGACACTTATATACTAACAAAAAGCCTAAACATTTCAATGTCTAAGAACCTCAGCTTCATTGATCCTCCCTAGCTCCCCCTAAGTCTAACAATCTCCCCTTTTTGGCTTTTGATCATGCCAAACTTCAATTGAGCAGCTTGATCCTTAGTGTTCTTTTTGGAGAGTGTTTCCAAGAGCTATCACTTGATACCTGAAAAAGAATTAGCTTTTAGCCAAGACCAAGTGTCAAGTATCCTTTGCATAAACTGTACACATTATAAGCATTTTTATTGCTCCCCCTTTCTCATGTTTTTTCATATCATTTCAGATTAAGAGCAATTGTTATGTTCAATTTAATTAGGGCAAATATTCATATATTTTTCTCTCCTTATTTTATTTTACTCCCCCTGCACCCTACATTTATTTATTTTTCTCCCTCTTTTGGCTTATCAAGGCAAAATATACCATTAATTGTGAAATAAGCAAAGGAAGATAAAAAAACATAAAAGCAATTTTATTTATTCAATTATTAACAGTGCATACATCAAGGCGAGTCTTCTAGAGAGGAATGAGCTGAACGTTCAGATGTAAAGAGATCATAGCATCTATCTTTTGAATCATTAGAGACTCAAACAGACTCCGCTGCTACTCAGCAGGTGCAACTTCAACATCTTCTTCCTCATCAACTTCTTGATCCTCATCTATAACTCCTTGAGGAGCTTGAGCTCCAGCCATGGTCCACCCATTAAGCGTGTTCATCAATCCCAGCTTGGTGAGATGCTTCTTGGAGATGAGATTGGTTATGTTGGTGGTGTTGTCCAGAATCTCATAGTCACATCAATCTCAAAGTAGTCAATAAACCTTGAGATCATGACAACATAAGGAAATTGATAGCTCAGCAGCCTCTTCGCCTTCATTATAGTTTCTTTAATATCCAGAACCCAATTGATTTGAGTTCCAGTCTTCATCCCATACACCAACTAAAGATCATCATCAGTGATCTGAGCATGGTTGGTTGATTTAGATGTTAAAATGTAAGTGATGGTGTAATGAAGAAGTCTATCTTCTGCTGTCATGTGGCCAAAACCTAATCTGTTTCCAATATGTGCATTAGGATTCTGTAGCATACCTTTATAGGTTTCCATCTTTGAGTAACCACCAATCTCTTCTTCAAACCTTCGAAAGTGATACCAGCCATTGCATTCCACACAATGTCATCAATCACCATAGCCACTCCATTCACTTTGGAGCAGGGAATACCATCCATTCCAGCCTTTGCACAAGTATAAAAGACATTCACCAATTCAGGGTAATAAGTACCCTTCATCTCTAACAATTTGGTGAGTCCTTGTGCCTGTAGCATCTTAGGAAAGTTGAATCCCTCTTTGACAAACCAGTTAAGCTCAAGATATTTAGGAGGTAGAACAAGCTTAGTGGCATGGAACTGCATGTAGTTGTTCTTTTCAGCCTCAATGGAGAACCAGGTATTTAACCTGTTCTCTACAGCCTTAGAACTTTGGCTAGCTTTCCTTTTGCTAGTTTTCTACTTCTTTGAGGAAGATGGTTAAGACATGGTGAAGAGACAAAATTTTTGAAATTAAGATAGGTAATATTTTGGTAGTGGAGAAGAAGAGCTAGAGCAAAAGCAACAGAGTTTTGCTTAAGGAGTAGATTTTTGGTGTGAGTGTAGGCTCTTGGATTGTGAATTTATTGAGCCAAACTTATTTAAAATTTGAATTTTCAAATCAGAATAACTGTTCTCATGAAGTCCAAAGTAGTTTGGGTTCACTAAACCAGAATTTGAATTTGAATTAAGAGATAAGGTTTTCATTAAAAGTTGTGCAGAGTTGCAGAAACGACAGAAGTAATCGATTATTCCAGGGTGTAGGGTGAAAAACAAGCATGAACACACACACTAAACTAAGAAGGGGGAGGGGTGAATTGGTTTAAACCTCAGACTTTTACAACTTTTTCAATACACAGCGGAATTTAGATCGTATCACAAAAATTTGCTTGGTAAAAACTATAGTTTTAATCAATCAAGACTTCACCCTTCACCACACACAATTTCAGAACCTTTTTCTCTTCTTTTCTGTTAACCTTGAAAGATATAAACCACAAGACAAGTTAGATACATATTACAAGATATAGAAACAAGTGTAACACAAGTTTTATACTGGTTCACCCCTCAAAAGAGAAGCTATATCCAGTGTCTTCTAATCAAAACCAAATCAGAGTTCTACTAAATCAAATCAGTTCTTTTACAAACAATTCAAGTGATCTTCTTTATCAACCCGAGATAAAGAATAAGAATTCTAACATCCTTTTAGAAATCAAATCACAAAGATACTTAGAATCCTACTCCATTCTTTACCCCTAGAGAACACTACTTTAGAAAGCTTGAAAGAAAACTATTTGTCTTTAGCCTAACAACAATTCAAAATAGACAAAACAATTATCTAGAAGTGTTACAGACCTTAGGTTTGACAAGCCTTTGGAGATTTGTCGAGGCTTACCAAGGGTGGACCTTAGGTTTGACAAGCCTTTGGAGATTCGTCGAGGCTTACCAAGGGAAGACCTTGGGTTTAACAAGCCTCTGGAGATTCGTGGAGGCTTACCATGAGTAGACCTTAGTTTTGACAAGCCTTTCCAGATTTGTCGAGGCTTACCAAGGGTCAACCTTAGGTTTGACAAGCCTTTGGAGATTCGTTGAGGCTTACCAAGGGAAGACCTTCAGTTTGACAGGTCTTTGGAGATTTGCCGAGGCTTACCACGGGTGGACCTTAGCTAAGACAAGCCATTGGAGATTCATCATGGCTCACCAAGGGCAGACAGACCTTGGGTTTGACAAGTCTTTGGAGATTCATCGAGGCTCACCAAGGGCGGACCTTGGGTTTGACAAGCTTTTGGCAGGGATGATATGTACACAAGAAGAATTATAAAAAATCTGAAGGGAGAAAGGATTTTATTTCTTGGATATAGGGGGAGCTGGAAAGAAGATCAAGACAAGGATGAAGCCCTTTTCTTAAAGGATTTTAGCTTTTTACATACCATTCAATTGAAGGCTTTTGTAATTTGTTAAGTTGTTCAAGAGGCTTATCTTGTGATCCTTGCATTGCATAAAAATAATCATAAACATGCATACATGATTTAAGAAAAGCATAAAAGGTTTCGTGTTTACATACAGAAAGAAATTTCTCATGGTTAAGTTTTTCAAAAAACTCATCTGGCACTGATTTAATCGATTACCACCATGTGTAATCTATTACTTAAGCCATGAATAACATATTAATTGATTACCATTCACTCATAATCGATTACACAACACAAAAGTGAAAACAAGGATGAACACACACACTAAACCAAGAGAGGTGAATTGGTTTAAACCTCATACTTTTAAAACTTTTTCAACACACAGCGGAATTCAGATCGTATCACAAAAATTTTCTTGGTAAAAACTACATTTTTAATCAATCAAGACTTCACCCTTCACCATACACAATTTCAGAACCTTTTTTTCTTCTTTTTTGTTAACCTTGAAAGATATAAACCACAATACAAGTTAGATACAGATTACAAGATATAGAAATTAATTTAACATAAGTTTTATACTGGTTCACCCCTCAAAAGAGAAGCTACATCCAATGTCTTCTAATCAAAACCAGATTAGAGTTCTACTATATCAAATTAGTTGTTTTACAAACAATTAGAAGTGATCTTCTTTATCAACCCTAGATAAAGAATCATAATTCTAACACCTATTAGAAATCAAATCACAAAGACACTGAGAACCCTACTCAGTTCTTTACCCCTAAAGAACACTACTCTAGAAAGCTTAAAAGAAAACTATTTGACTTTAGCCTTACAACAATTCAAAACAGACAAAACAATTATCTAGAAAGGTTTAAGAGAGACACAACCTGTGATCCTCAGTGAATGAATAAATATTACCAATCACTTCGAGGTTGCATGAATGATTAAGCACAAAATCAACTCTCTTGATGTTCTTTTGAAAATCTTGTCTTAACACATCATCACTAATGAGGCGTGCAACCTTCTTAATCTCAAACAAGAAATGTATCACTCAGAAAAACTGTTTCTTGGACATATGAAAGCTCAAAACGCATTAGGTATTTCTTTATCTCAGAATGTAGGTTCTTTTTCAAAATCACAGATCCAATGGCATTAAATAGAAAACAGTTTTAACAGAACGTAATTGATTAATACGTAAGTGTAATAGATTATTTTACATTATAAGTAATCGATTAAAATGTTCTTGAGACAATTTGGAAAATTTTCATGACCAATGTAATCGATTAAACCAGTCTGTCTCAGTTATGTAATAAGCTTGTGTAATCGATTACAGCTTGTGGTAATCGATTAAGACAATCCTACACAGTTTATGAAATAAGCCTTGGTAATTGATTACAGTTAGTGGTAATCGATTAAGGCAGTCAAACATGTTTTCACAATTTGCACTATGTAATTGATTACGATTTGCTTGTAATCGATTAAAGTGTTCTTCATGGCTTTTCCAAAAATAACACAAGCTAGTAATCGATTACTTATTGCCTGTAATCGATTAAGATAGTGCATTTTCTGATTTTTCCAAAACATAAGCCATGAAAAATCCTTTTCAAATGTAATAATGTAATCTTGTATGCTTTTCTTAAGACATGAATGCATGTATATGATTATGATTATGCAATGCAAGGATAACAAGACATGCTTCTTGAACCATTTAGACAAATTACAAATTCCTTCAAATTGATTGGCATGTGAGAAGCTAAAACTCTAAAGCAACATCCTCATCCTTGCCTTGAACTTCTTCTAGCTCCCCGTATATCCAACAAAAAGCTCAAAACATGTCTGACTGCTTAAATCGATTACCATTCACTCATAATCGACTACACAGCAGAAAATCTCAAAATGTGTTTGAATGCCTTAATCGATTACCACTCAATTGTAATCGATCACACAGACTTATCTCAAATCTAAGGCTGACTGCGTTTATCAATTATAGGTCGTTTTAATCGATTACATTGTTCATAAATCTTTTCCATATTATTTTAAGAACACTATAATCGATTATTTTGGATTTTAATTGATTACATTAGTTAAAAGAATCGATTACATGGACAATTTAATCGATTACATACAGTTAAAACTATTTTCTATAAAAAGTTGTTGGGTCTGTGCTTTTGGAATAATCTTGAGAACTGACTTTTACAAATTACCCATCACTCCCAAAGTTTTTAAAGTTTGAGAAAAATATTTTCTGAGTTTCATACATCTTGTTTTAAAATTCAAGACTCATGCATCATTGATCATGTTGCTTTGAACAAGATTTAACAAGAGTTTTTTTTAAGAGGGCTATTTTCAACAATAGCATTCATTCAACCTGAGTTTATTTGGTAAAATTCATTCACTCATCTTATGAGGATATCATATGTCTGTATCTCTCTTGAACACTTACTTTGAATTGATTGATTACTTTAAATTCTTGTAAATTCTAAGATCGAAGAGTTTCTTTAGAGCTTTTCTAAAGTAGTGTTCTCTAGAGGAAAGAACAGAGTGGTGTTGTCTGGTTCTTGATCATTAGAATTCTAATAGGATTTTAGATTTCAATTTGTTTATCTAGGGTGGATAAAGGTGATAAGTTGTAAAAGATTGTAAAGAAAAGATTTTGATTTAGTGGAACTCTAATCAGGTTTGGTTTGAAAACACTAGATGTAGCTTCTCTTTTGAGGGGTGAACCAGTATAGATTTGGTGTTCTCTTGATTCTTAATCTTGCTATCTGAATCTAGCTTATCTTGTGGTTAATCTCTTTCAATATCAACTGATATATTTTCTACAATTGTTTGAAGTGAAGGGTGAATCTTGATTGATTGAAAGTTTCTAATTTTTAACAAGGGTGAACTTGTGATACGATCTTAATTCCACTGCTGGTCTTCAAAGAAATTTTAAAGTCCCTGTTTTAACCAATTCACCCCCTCCATCTCGATTAATTGTGTGTGTTCATCTTTGTTTTCAATTGGTATCAAGAGCTGGTTCTTGAGTGTTATTCAAGATCATTATCTTTTTCAAAGAATATGAATACCACACAGATTACTTTCAAGGAGGTTGCCTCCCTCAATTGTCCTCCGATGTTTGAACGAGAGCATACTGAAGTTGGAAGATCAAGGAAGCATGCCTTGATTCATGAATATGAAATGTTCAAAATGAGCACCACAAAAAGTATTTCTCAGCTCCAAACAAGGTTCACTCAAATTGTCAACCATCTTCTTGGTCATGGGAAGATTTTTGATGCTGAAGAATTGAACATCAAAATCTTGAAGTGTCTCACAAGACCTTGGCATCGAAAAGTTACAGCAATCAAGGAATCAAAAGATCTATCCAAGATGTCCATGGCTGCACTTTTTTTATAAGCTTCTTGAGTATGAACTTGAAATGTCACAACTAACACATGCAGAGGATGCAGAGAAGAAACACAAGAGTATAGCCTAGAAAATTGCATCATCTAATGTGGAAAAGGAAGAAGACTCAAGTGAAGATGAAAGTAATGAACATATGAACCTAATAGTGAAGAAATTCAGCAAGTTCATGAGGAAGAACAAAAACAAAAAGCTGTCAAAGTTTAACAGGAAAAATGGCAGCAAGAACAACAAAAACACCAACTTCATTTGCTTTGAATGTGGTAAGCCTGGCCACATTAAATTTGAATATCCAATCTTTTTGAAGAAGCAATTAGGTGAGAAGAAGACAAAGAAAGAGGGTAAGCCAAAGAAGGCATACATAGCATGAGAAGACAATGATTCAACAACTTATGAATCAACAAGTGAGAATGAAGAAGCAAATGTATGCTTCACTTCCACAATTAGTGAAGATGAAGATTTCTCAAGTGCTGAATCAGGGGTAAATTCTGAATATAATAATGTTGTTGATGCTTTCCATGAGATGGATGAAGAGGCCCAAAAACTTGCACAATCCAATAATAGGCTGAAAAGTAATCTTAAATGACATGTTACCAAAATTTCTGAATTATAATCTGAAATTTGCAATTTGAAAGAAGCAAATGAAAAGCTTGTTTCAAGTTACAAAGCTAATGGGTGTGTATGTGCCTCATTATCTTCAAATGTTGATAAATGCTATGCCTTACAAAAAGATTTTGATGATTACAAAAAGAGTCAAGGTGAAAATATATGTTATTGCTTTTAGAAAATTCTTACTCGGTTGATGTTTTGAAAAGACTCTATAGAGGAAAATGTAGTTTAAACAAATGCTAAGTGTACAAAAGTATGCTAGAGATACTTTTGGTTTGGGTTACAAACATGGAGCAAAATCTTTTGGAAAAACAAAGTTTGTGCCACAAAAATAGAAGAATCAAAGAGGCTTTTCAAAAACTAAGTATCATCAATTGACTCATTTTGAAAGAGCATCAAAGTCTGTAACTTTCAATTATTGCATGAAGAAAGGTCATACATCCCATAAGTGCTATGCTAGAAGATACTATGTGCCTAATGGTGAATGCATTTGGGTGCCTAAGAGAAAAAGTAAACCAACTAACCCCTATGGACCTAACCCATATTGGGTACCTTTCTTTGCTACTTAATTTGATTTTTGGAGGTGTGTATAAGAGCAAAATTATCATTGTGACATGTTGATAAGTGCCCTAATTTAGTTAAATTCATGTTGATAAGAGCAAAATCTTTTGATTTCAGAAGATTTGATTATAAATTTGCCCTAAACCTAGTTAAATAGCACCTAATGCTTGTATAAAAAGTAGTTGTTCAAATTTTGAAAGATTAATCCAATCATGCTTTGAATTTTGATAGATTCCAAGGACTTCCGAAGCTTCCGAACACATAAAGCAAGCAAAAATGGATCATAAAACAAACATGGGAGGTGCAACAAGTAAAACAGGCCCAAAATCCATCAAGGCCCAAAAGCTAATTTTGGAAGGTGCGTTTAACTCACCCAGGTGAGTGAAACATGCATCCCATTCATTCCAATCATTCCTTTCAACTCCATTCTTCATTCTCTTGCTTCCTCAAGCTTGTTCTTTAGTTTAGGAGCTTAAATATTAGTAAGTAGGTAGGTTAGGAAAGTGAGAGAAGTGAGGATTAGTGTGGAGACTCTGCCGGAAAGAAGCAGTGATGGGGCCCTTCATCAATTCTTCTCTTAAGGAGGTTTTTTTCCATGCTTGGTTAGTTTCTCTTAAGGATTAGATGTAATCTTCTACTTTTAAGTATCTCTTTTAATATTTATTTATGCATAAGTCTTTTCTATTTATTATTGGTAATTTTATTCAGTTCTTAATGTTTGATTATTGTAAATTTATACTTTTATTAAAGTTTGATTATACTTGATCACTAGTTTCATGAAATTGGATTCTAAGTTTAACTGGGAAGTACTCTTAGAATTTGAACTGAATAATTTTACTCTTTACGTTATGTTGCTAGGGATAGAGCATAACGTTTAGATTGCAAATAGCACGCGATTATGATTGTAATGCTGGGTTATTTACTTCATATGCAAGGGATCGATATTCGGTAAATATCCTTAGAACTCGATTGCGAGGGATCGATTCAAGGTGAATTAATGTGTGTGCATCAATAATAATAGAGAATGATTTATACATGGTAATATTAATTGGATACTGAGGGTATGAATGATGAAATCCAAATCCTACGCTTTTCTTGAATTAATTAAAATCATTTTATTTGCTTCCGTAATCTTTCGTTATTTCCGTAAAACCATCAAAACTTCGACCATACTCGTTTTACATAACTATTAAATTGTTAAGTTTTATTTGGATTAAATGAGTAGCACAAGTCCTTGTGGAGACGAACTTTTATAAATTTTGTAACTTACAACGACAATTGGTACGTTTGCCAAAAGTCTAACAAGTTTCTGGTGCCGTTGCCGGGGACTTGAGTCGCTCACTCAAGTTTTTCAAATTTAAATTTTTCAGTTGAATAGGACTTTTTCTTTACTTTCATTATTTTAATTTTGTATAAATTTTCTTGTGTTTTATTTTGTTTTATTTTCCCTAACATCGGTACTTACGAATTATTGCAAGTTTGTCCTTTTTCCTTTTGAGGTAAATTTCTTGCAGATACATCGTTATTAATTTTAGAAATTACCAAGACCATAAAGGAAAAGAAACAAACAGCCAAAAAGCTACCGAGTAAATCTTCTTCTATTTTGATTCTCCTTCACCAGTAAAGCCACCTGTAATTTATATTATGGCTGATAAAGGAGGGGGAGAAGAAAATAGACCACCACGGAGGACTCTTGGTGACTATGTGTACCAACAAAGACCAAAGCATTACAACAACATAGTCATTCCTCCTTTCAGTAAGAAGGTTGTGGAATTGAAGCCCGCATTGCTCAGTCTTATTGGATCACATCCATTCGCTGGACTAGATCATGAAGATCCATACACTCATTTGTCTACCTTCATGGAGCTGTGCAGTACCATGGGAGCCTCTCATGCAGATGCTGAAGCTATTTATCTCAGAACTTTCCCATTCTTCTTGATAGGTAAGGCAAAGACTTGGCTTCAATCCCAACCAAAAAAAAGTCTTAGTACTCGGGAAGAAGTGGAGGAGAAATTCATTGCCAGATTCTTTCCTCCATCTAGATTCATAAGCGCAAAATCAACAATTGCTACTTTTTCCCAAGGATTTAATGAATGTCTCTGTGAAACATGGGAGAGATTCAAATCTTTACTGCGGAGGTGCCCAAACCATAACTTTGATGATGCTGCGCAATTACATATTTTTTACAGTTGTTTGAGACCTCAAACAAAGATGATTCTTGATGCCTCAGCTGGAGGTACGATGATGTCAAAGAGCCCGGAGGAAGCAATTATAATCATTGACTCCATAGCAGCCAGTGATTACCAGTCTCACCATGATAAATCTCCGATTCAAAGAAAAGGTATAATTGAGCTAGATACTCAGAATGCAATTTTAGCTCAAAATAAACTCTTGACTTAACAATTAGAGGACTTAACAAAACAGATAGGCCAACTTCCTCAACAAATTAACAAGCACCTCATGGTTGCCAACAAGAGGAGGTCCATTATTTGCAAAATCAGACTAAACCTCAGCAAAATTATCAAGGAAATTACCAAGGCTACAGAGATGGTCCAAGTTCTTATGGCTAGAAGCAAAAAAATGATAATGCATATTATGGTCCAACTAACTCTTCTTTTGTAGGCCCCTCTAACAACTCTTATACAGGTTCTTCAAATATGAGTCCACCACAACAACAACAAGAAGCTCAACCTGATAGAATATCAAAAATGGAAGATACTCTAACTTAGTTTATGTAGATGTCCATCACAAATCAAAAGAACACTGAGGCTTCCATCAAAAATCTTGAAGTTCAGGTTGAACAACTTGCAAAACAACTATCTGAGAATAGAGGTGGATCTTATTCAGCAAACATACATGAAAATCCAAAAGAACCAAGAGGATGTTTTAGAGTGGATGTCTTGAATGGAGGAATTTCTGACTCCAAGAAGTTAGTTCAAGGAAAAGATCATTTAGAGAAAACATTAACTAAAGCATTAAAAGAGATGAGTGAATACAAAGAAGAAGATAGTTTAGATCATCTCCAACAACCAGATGCTTTCAAGGAAATTCCTTACCAGCAAACTATCTTTGAGGAATTGTTAGAGGAAGAGAAAGATCAAGAATCACAAACAAAGGTAAACGCAGTACCTCCACATTTTAAAAATGTTTTTCTTGCAGGGACTTCACAGAAACCAGTCATAAGCCAAAGGCGTCCAGCTAATACGACGTTAAAGAAGCGCTCCTGGGAGGCAACCCAGTGTTTTTAAGCTTTCTTTTAAAATTTGAGTCTTATGTTTTTGAATTATATTCCTTAACTTTACTTTTTGAATTTTATGTCTTTTTGGAAAGTATCATCTATTTTGCTAGAATTGGAATATAGGTCCATTGGTTAGGGGGAGTAGCAAAGCAGGTGAAGAAGAAGAACATGGCAGATCCTGTTGATTATCTGAATGGAGGACATCGAGCTCCTCAGCCACGATTTTCAAACTTGTCCAAATGATTTCAATTAGGTTAATCCAAGAAATTTCTTAACTGTAGATTAAAACCTAGTCTACTTTTCTAATCCTTCAAAAACATATTGCAGAAAACCCAGTCCATGGTTTGGATCAACCTACAGAACATAGATTCCTAGAGATACAACAAACACATAGAACACAACACATAGCAAACACTTAGAAACACACAACATACAAAACTTATCACTTATAAAAACATCACATGCACATAGCAACATAGCAAGCATACAGTCCTTAGAAAACAAACCTCAGCTCTGATACCACCATTGTAACGCCTCCTTTTACTCTCTCATGTTCGATTGAATTTAGATAAAATCTCGTTTCCTCTTTGTATTAGAATTATCTTAGTTATAAATTTCATGGAAAATTTCTTTCTTCTTGCTTCGATTTTACAATTCATTCGTAACATAAACGATACTCCCTCACCACGGTTTATTTATAATAAGAATACAGTCCATAATATACGTCCAAAATAATATACAGACTGTCTAAAGTTTAATACAAATTACACAGCCACAAAGTAAACACAAAACACAAAATACAATTCATCAAGCTTCCTCATCACACCTTCTTCAATATCACCCACAGCTTATGCTTCACTGTTTAACTGCTCGCCCAAATGAATTGGGGTCATCACAGGTGTCAACCATAGACACATAGTCATAGGGTAAGTTCATGATAAGCACAGTTTGAATAAAACATATATAAAGGAATATATATACACACATAGTCATAATATTATCCATAAAATAAGAATCATGCATTATTCACACCCAATTCAAATCACACCATCCACACAGCAACACACAGATATACAACCTACACATCAAATAATGCATGCTCAACTTCTTTATATGATGCATGAATCTCTCTCAAATTTTCATCAATTGGTACCATAGTCAAGATAGCCCCACCCTCTCTCAGTGGAATGAACTTATCCATTAAGTCAGGGTAGCCCAATGGCGCGTAGGAATGTCACCTCCACCTATGTGATCATCATGGTGGTGTGGTCCTCACTGTCTCAACTACCCCCTAGCTCAGACTCCTCTGAACGCATGGACTCAGTTTAGCTATCTGACAAACCTCCTTCTGAGGTCAACATCATGGATTAACACCCGCCAGGCATATGCATATGACAACTCTATGAAACTCATCCACATGTAATATCAAGTCCCATGTCAGTGGCCTACCAGAATTTATCCGATCAGTCAGGGTACTCCAGTGTTTTCTAGGTTCTCACTTACACGAACACTTTCATGCTTAGTGATTCCGTACAGCAAGATGCACCCCCTAGTTCATCTGAACGCATGGGTTTCATTCTGATAACCAACTGACATACAACTTTTTATGATACCCATGAGATGGTTTCATTTATAACAACTCATTCATCTTCATCACATCTTTTCTCATCACTCATCAATATCAACATAATGCACAATTTAATTTATTTCTCATACACCATATATCATACAACCACTTAAAGTTCATCAAGCTTCAAGAATCATCAAGCAACACATGAACTTTATAAGAATTGATAGATCACTCAACAACACATGTCTACAAACATTTCTTTTTAACATCACAACACTTGAACCATCTTTTTCTCTTTTCATAAAATACTTTAAAGAAAGCTTTATTTAATATTAATTTTTATATTGTTCAACATAATCAACATAGGTTCAACATAATTCTAGTATCACAACAAACATACTCAAGGTATTTATTTTAACAAATTATATTACTTTAGTACTCCGCTTTAATAAAACATCTAAACTATAGAAACCATTTACGTAACTACCATTGAAAACAAATTTTTCTTTTAAAGATAGTTATAATACATGTAGATTCAAGTCAACATATTTTTAGCATCAATATATAAGCTCAAGGAATCATAGAATACTTTTAATCAAGCACATACTTGTAGCAAAATATTCTATTATACACTATACTTCTAAACAATTATTTTCTTGAAATAATCATAAAACATGTTGTAAATCATCTTAACTTTCATTAATTAAGTTAAATTCAAGTTATCTATTCAACAATTATTTATAAAACTAAAATCAAGTTATTTAATTAAATAACCATTCATATAGAAATCTTTGGTTCTTTGAGGCAATTCATCAAATACCTAGCCTACAAAGCTTAATTCTTCATGAAATCAAGTAAGAATTCTCATGTGATTAATATTCAAACTTGGCTTATCATAAACTTCCCTATACCTTACTTTCCTTCTTCAAAAATGAATAGCCTTGCTCCTTTGTTCTCCTAGTGCTTCACGTGAGGTTTCCAAGGGTGTAGGCCTTTGTTTTGCTTTAGGTAAAAGGTGGAATTGGAAAGGAATAAAATGGAAATTCTTTGGAGTGGGTTTTGGCACGTTGGCTTCCCTTTGGGCAGCCAAATTTTCGGTTTCCACACCTTTATATAAGGTGATTAAGCTTGATTTTAATTGCAAATATCTCCAATGGTCATTATGGCTAACTTTCCATTGGTTTTCTTCCCATTGGCTAGTCACTCCTCACCCTCCAAGTGTCCTAGTTCAAGAGAATTCCACATCCTTCTCTCTTCCTTCTCATTTGCACGTGTACCTCCTTAGGTTGGAGAGCAATCCACAATTGCTTCTTTGCTTTCACGTTGGAATGGCTAGCTTTGCTACAAAAATCTTCCTAAGTTATCATTGCTAACTTTTCCACATTGTTCTACCTTATTGGCTAGTTATTTTGCATCCTCCAAGTGTCCTTTTCTTGAAATTTCCACACCCTTCTCTACTCCTCTTCATTCTCCCGTGGATTGCTAGGCTTGCAAGACACATTTGCTTCTACAAAAATCTCCTAGGTCATTATGACCTTGCTTTCCAAGTGGCTTAGTCTTGATTGGCTATTCCCACAAGTGGCCTTGTTTCTTGAATTTTTTTAATAATTCTCCACTCTTCTTGATTGTGCACGTGGAGTGGCTGAGTCTTAGGAAAAATCTTCATTTCCTTCTTGTAATTTCGTAGAATAACTTGCCCAGGAAGATTTTTATGTTTTCCTTCCATTCTTAAGTTTATCCCAAAACCCGTCTTATTAAAATACTCATTTTGGATTTGTTCACCGTGGGATCTCTTTAAAATTTTAAGGGTACCTTACTATCTAATATATCTAACTTTTGACCGTTGGGATTTTTGAAATAATACCTAGAACTGTCTACGTGTCTAAAGGAGTCAAGAGAAAGTTTTCTTCAAAAAAATCTTCTTAATTCATTATTACCTTTCTTTACAATTGGACCAATGGCATGTATCCTAGCTTTTCTATCAGCCAAGTGTCCCTTATCTTGATAATTTTACATCTTTCCCATTTCCTTTCAATTTGCACGTTTGGATTCTAGGCTTGGGGTGCAAGTCTCTTTCTTGCCTTTTAGGTTATTAATTAGATAGCTTTAT
This sequence comes from Glycine latifolia, assembly GCA_013407115.1. Lineage (NCBI taxonomy): Eukaryota > Viridiplantae > Streptophyta > Magnoliopsida > Fabales > Fabaceae > Glycine > Glycine latifolia. Next base: position 20,144 of record QARZ01040418.1, read on the forward strand.
CTCAATTCTTATTGGTCCATCTTGCCTTGAATTATTAAAATTACTAGACTAACTTATTAGGAAGGTCTATTTCTCCTATAATTAAGATAAAATTCTATAGATTGTATCTCTCCTTTTTCCTAGGCTTTTCGGATGCTTGAGTTAGCCTAGATCGAGCTCTATTCCAAAATATCCACCAAAATTCTTAGAAATTCTAATTTATGATTTCTTGTCATCCAGTATGTTAATAATCTATTATCTGAAGGTATTTCATCCATTTTCCAGGTTTCCACAAAGTTTCTAAATTTATCTGGTCATTTTTATCCTAAGGGCATTTTGGTAATTTCACCACTCACCCTATGGTATAATCGTCATGTCTTAAAATGTTCAGGGTATCTCTGTAATTGTCACCCTAAGGGTATTCTGGTCATTTTCAAAATGTCCAGAGGTATTTTTGTCATTTTTCCTAAATCTTTTGTACTATCTCTAATTAACATTTTACTCAAGTATACACCATCAATTGACTGTAGTTTCTTAAAATTTTGGGGTGTTACACCAACTGCAGTATCCTCAACCATCTTGCAACCAAATAGTTCCTTGGAGGTTTCAAAACGCTTAGCCCTCCCTTGCATATTATAAAGCTCTTGCAAATGTAAGATAATGGAGGGAGCATCCATATGCTTATGCTGACGCTGAAGCTCAGCAGATATAGATGCAAGCAATATGCATACTGCCTGCTCATTGTCCGCTAGGTGTTGTTTATGGGCTTCCCAGTCATACTCGGCATACCCATCTTGCCCTTGAGCAGAGGCAACAGGAATAGAAGAATCCAGAACATATGCTATCTTTTCAGAACGTAAAACTATTTTTACATTCCGATACCAATCCGTGAACTTTATTGATTCGAATTTTACATCCAAAATAATTAAAATAAAAGACGTAAAATTTAAATCGGGACAAATACAATCCCATTTTTCCAAAATTAAATCGGGACAAATACAATCCCATTTAACCAAAAATTTAAAATTTAAAATTGAAATTTAAACATACATGTAAAGCACCATGACCATCCATATGTTCATGTACCTACAAGGAAGGTTAGGAAACAAACAAACAATTTGCAAATTCTAAGCCACCATCGAATTCATCTTCATCAAAATATCAACACTTGATAATCAACCCAAAAACATGATCAAGATTCTAAATTTAAAATGTGATGGGGCTGCCTTAGATATATGTAGGCGGCTGCTATGGTAGGTGTTCTTAACCACCATGGCTTTGGCACTTCTTGTCCAACTAGACTTGATAAAAATCCATAGCCCCAAGACTCATCTTGGCCACCACTCTTGTCTCCGCAAAGTGGTGTCTCACTTTGAACATAATCACAAGAAAATAATCCTTTCATAAAGAATAAAAAGTAATTTAAAGAATCTTGTTCAAGAAAAGGATGAATATTTCAAAACCATTTTTGAAAATTCAATTGCTAATAATATCCCATGCATTTACAGCAACGAGCCAGGCTCTGATACCATGTGAAAGTTCAAAAAATGCAGCACCTTGGTCCAATCGTAGTGTGCTCATATAAGGGTAAAAACAAAATTTTTATCGATGCGAAAACATAGACCATCTATGCACCTCATGTGTGTGTGCTTAGGAATTACTCATTGAAACACGTTGGGGTTTTAGAAATTACCTTTATCACTTGAAGGCTCAAAGAAGATGACGCCTTCCAATAGTGATCCACACGGTTATCTCCTTCTTGCAAGTGAGAACTTCTTCTCCTTGATTCCTCCTTCTCCTTGGTGGCTTGCTAGGCGCATGCAAGGTGTGACGCATTCAAGTATTTGGTTTCTTTTCTCAAGACTATAATGGTGCCTTAAGGTCAGCTGAAGGTGTAGCAAAAAAGGACAGAAGATGAGGGTGAGGAAAAGCTAGAACTTCATTCAGAATCAAGAAAGGAGGTGGACAAATTTTTTTAATTTTTTAAATCCTCCCACATAGGCATCTATTTAAGGTGACATAGGCACTCCAAATCAGCCCCAGTTGTTGGATTTTTTGAAATTCAAATGTTACTAGAACATCCTTGAGTTTGTTCCGTTCTTGCAAGACTTGAATTCAAAATTCAAGTGAATGGATCCTAAATTCGAAAAAGAATCTATCAAGATCCTCTAATCAAAATCGCCTCATTCTCTCTCTCATCCATCCAAAGTTTGTTGCAACAATAACTCATTTGAATTCAGAATTCAAATGACAATATTGTTGAGAGAATCTTCATCCAATCTTTATTGGATAATTCATTTAGATAATTTAAATTATTCTCAACAACCTAACCTCATAGAATTTAAAATTCAAATTCAAATTTGAAATTTAAACTCAAATATAAATTCAATCTTATCCCAGTTCATAATTTGAATTTGAATTTGAATTCAAAATTCAAAATTTCAAATTTCAAATTTCAAATTTGCCCAAAACTTATTTTGGTCAAGTCAACTCCTTGACTTACTAGGATTTATGGCCCAAGGCCCATCGAGCCTGTCAACACATTTGGGCCCATTAGGGGAGAAACCAATTTCACCACTAATGCCCCAATTATGGCACATGATTTAAGTGGGCTTGAAGTCCAACTCTAACCTAATTTAACTCATAGTCTTGATAAAGCCCAATAACTAGTTATTGGCCCAAACTCGCTATTAGTTGCAACAAAGAATAACGTTTGTGTGTGACTGATCGCGTGCCTTTAGTTAAATATTTTTATATCATTCTTAGATTATTTGACTTCTCTTGGACCTTTATTTTCCTATTCTAATTCAGTTTTTGTCTTAGACAAGTAAGTGGGCTTAATTGCTAATTGTTACGTATTTTTGGATTTTTGCTCACTTGACATATCTGACTTGTGCAGGGCCTATAGAGTGCTACAGAACTCCGAATGGAGCATTCTAGGAGTCCCTGGAAAGATAACAAAAAGATCTACAAGTTTTCTAGAAATAGCTTGAGGCCAATTCTGTCATTTGGAGGGTCATTTTAAGCTTCGAAATTGGAACCTCTGCACTTGTAATTTTGGGCTGCGAATTTGATTTTATGGTTGTAAATAGCAAATAACTAGAATTGATGGATTTTGTTCATGGCCGATTCTTTTCTTCAGACTTAGTCACTATATATTAGTGACTTTAGTGAAACTTGGACAGCACTTTACAATTCAATAAACAGTTTTATTTTTCCCTTTTTAAGTTTTTAGAATCAAAACTCTTGTTCTTCATTTTTTCTCATTTGTTCTTCATTGTTCTTCATCTTCTTCATTTCCATTTTGCTATTCTTCCATTTTTCTGCACTTACTTCATGGGGCTTTCCTTGGTGATCATCATGGAAGGCTAAATAATCACTCAATCCAAGGATCCAATCCAAGCAAGAGGAGAATTTGAGTTCTGGTTTAGTATTTCGAATTCTGTATGAATGTTCACTTTCTTCTTCAATTGCTATTCTGTTTTCATGATTATGAATGCGTTTAGAATTGAAAGGGGATTAGGTTATGGATTCATGTCCTAATTTCGAATATAAAGCACAGATTAATTGGATGATATTTCAATTAGGGTTTGTGGTTTCAATTAATTTAGGGGTTAATTCGATTGAACTACTCCTAATGAAATTGAATGAACTTTCACAATAGGATAAATTTCTGAGAATGATGATGATTCAAATAGCTTGTTTTGAAGCCATTAGGCCCAATTTGTCACTGACATAAATAAATTTGGACCAATTAAACTCTTTTTGCGGGCCCAATTCAGTGAATGATCACATAAGACACTAGCAATGCTCTGCTGCCCCAGAACTAATTGAGTTGATCAAGTGATCTACCTTTCTAATTTGGATATCGTGTCTCCATCATCCCTCACATCGTCATTCACATTTAGTCGAGAGCAAGGATAAAGTATCATCTCTCTTTATTGACTAAATATAGCTTTTCACAGGAACTAGGAATCTTCTTCTATTGACTCTAAGACAGATCATGACTCCTCATGATCTCTTACTATGCATAGATTCCCGAGTCAACTAGAAGTCATCTAAGCCCGGTTGTGAATGAGTAATCCCTTGTAAGGGATTGTGAGTCCTTTCGGCATGTTCATCTATACTCATGCATTCAGGTTATACCCAAGAGTACACTGTTCTCCCCATTTTCAGGCGAATAGAGTCATTTAGTCAAAGTATAACCTAGGACACAGTATTCGATGACATCCTCAAGTCTAGGATGTAACGCCCCGTATGCATCCGGTTCATTAACATTCATTTATGGCCGTTAAGCACAGCAATAATCAAAGTTAATTAATTCAGAAGCAAATAACAAAATGACGTCATCATACGTCAATATCAATACCATATTCAACCATATACATATATCTCAATAAATGTATCTCAACAATGGCTGTATAGTACATCAATATCTCTCAAGATATACAACATATACACAATATACATCAACTGTGCATCTTCCCCTCAGGGGTACAAAATACAGGCATAACCAAAACACTGAGCCAACATGCTCTCAAAATAATATGCCTAGGGTTCACACAGAACCAAGTCCCTACTTGGCCTCTTGCCTTGGGATCCATCAACCGCTTGCTGAGCATCACCTGCAAAACATAATCCCCACACACGGGGTGAGATAAAAATCTCAGTAAACTCAGGGTTCTTGGAGGTCTCTTCTCCCCCTGGTTCACTTCCATGACATATAGCATCACAATTGGCATCACACCATCTAGCCATCATGGCTATCATAAAATACATTACATGTATACACAACACACGTGCCATTCCATTGGGTGCTACCAACATCAGGAATGCAACACAAATATAGCATATATATATATATATATATATATATATATATATCACAACATTGCCTGAAGAAGATCATCCACTTAAGGGTACATTCTCTCAGGACTTTACTCATACATATATGACTCTTCCAAGAGAAGATCATCCGCGACGGGTACATTATCTCAAACATACAACATATATAACATTGCTTGAGGAAGATCATCCGTGACAGGTACATTCTTTCAGGACTTATTCACACATATATACAGATAACATAATATCTAATTCACATGTATATAGCTATTACAAGAGAAGATAATCTGCGATGGGTACATTCTCTCAGAACTTATTCACACATATTATTGCCTGAAGAAGATCATCCACTAAAGGGCACATTCCCTCAGGACTTATATCAATGTCTGAGAAAGACTATCCATTGAAGGGCACATTCTCTCAGACGTACATGGCACTACCAATAGAAGATCATCCACTTAAGGGCACATTTCCAAATGAAGTCCATAAATAGTCTATTCTACTGGCCAGAGAATCTCATCAATAACACAACATATCATCATAGTGTACATCACATACATGTTCTCAATAAAAGTAGTAACACACAATTTCAATACACATGTATCATGATATACAATAACCATCACTCCCTCAGAGTATGGTGGAACACATTCAATGGGAAAAACTCCGAAGAACAAAGAGCTTACTTGCTCTAAGTGCTACACCGATTCTCCCGGCCTCGTGGTCACAACCACCAATAATCTCTGTATCACGCCCTACATAAAGGCATACAAACAATCAATAACGGTCCTCAACCGTTAGAATGAAAAGAAACACTATTATTTTCCATTTAGACCTCTTTTTCCTCTTTTTCTAAGTTATAAGAACTAGTCACCTAATTAGTGACTTACAGACCCCCAACAGGATCTATCTCGGCCTAACTAAGGCCCTAAAGTCTCCCTAAGACTCTGCATCAGTCAATTTAAATAGTTCAATACTCTATCCATGTCAAATCTCAATGATTATCAATATGGCTAAAATGGTTACTTCAACACATTTTCACCGTTTATATAATCTCATGAGCACATATTGTAAAAGAACCTAGGCTCATACATATCATAATATCATCAATCTAACCACCATTCTTCCTACTCATACATTTCTCAGAACCAAATTCCAAAGTCCATAAAATCATACTTCAAGGTTAAACCTTCATCAGAACAACCTCGTGATCATACTTTTCTAAAGAACCCAAGCCTAATTTCAGCTCTAACTCAAATGGGTTACTATTCACCTCAAGAACAAATTCTTAAACAATCGGTAAAACTTGAGTTTCTTACCTCTAAATCGACAAGGAAGGCTAGAGGACAGCTTCTCCAAGCTTGAACATCCTTAAAACGCCTTCTTTTCTCCTCAGATTCAAACTTTGTGAATCTCCATAGAGAACTGGATCTCTCCGTTTGATGGTTTTCAGAGAAAAGTGATGTTGGAATCTAGCTCACTGAGTAGTTCCTTTCAACTTTCATGTTGGATATGAAGGGTTTCGGTCAACGGTTGGGTAGTTATGAAGCTTCTCTAGCTCATCAATGGTAGAGACTAGAGAAAGAAGAAGGAGATGAACTTTTGGCTCACCAAAACGTTCAAATGACCTTATATAGTGACCCTTCCCGCGTTCCCGTGCTAATCGCGCCACTTTTGGCACTAATTGCGCTAGATTCCAGTGAAAATTGGTCATTTGGTGCACTCTGGCGCTAATGGCGCCAACTCTGGCGCTATTGGCGCCGCATCTAGCGCTATTCACGCCAGATTCCAGAGGCCTACAACATTTTTTTTTTTTTTAGCCTTGGTCATTATATTCACCCTCCTTTTTAAGAATTTTGACCGCAAATTCCAAGCCTTACTTGTCAAGCAACTTGGGTACAATTGCAAAAGCTCCTGCTCTCACTCCCAAGTCGCCTCCTCAGGTGTCCTCCCTTCCCATTGTACTTTGACTATGGGAATAGTCCTACTTCGAATCTGCATCTCCATTCTGTCAAGAATACGCGCTGGACTTGTAGGACAAGTCAGATTCTCCCTAATCTGATCGGTGTCAGGCTCCACCACGTGCGAAGAGTTTGACAAATATCTCCTCAACTGTGACACGTGGAAAACATCATCCAGCTTTGATAACGGCACCAGGGCCGTGCCATTCGCGCCAGAAGCACTGGAGGCTCGCGCCAGTCGCGCGGAGGCCAGTCACGCCAAACTCTTTCTTGGGCCAACAACCATTATTAGGCCCAAAACCTTTAATGCTATAATGTCATGACAATAAAGTGTTAGTGTGTGACCCATTAGGCCCAACATAGCTACTGACATAAATGAGTTTGGGCCCAACAAGGCCACTACTCATTTAATGACAACACAGAGCACTAGCAATGCTTTGTTGCCCCAGAACTAGTTAGGTAAATGACAAGATCATGCTATTAAATCTATTTGGTTTCCGTATGTATTTCCTTTCGTCTCGGTTACCTTCCCATAAAACCTAGGGTAAGGAAACGTATCACCCCTTCTGGTCTAGGGTAAGCTTTAATACAAAATAGGGAGTCTCCAATTTTACTGACTCTAAAGGTAAATCATCTCATGATTTCTTTTACTATGCATAGATTCAAGAGTCCCGTAAATGTCATCCCAATTTCTCCGGTTTACAGATAACCTAATCTCTCATAGAGATTTGACGAATTCCTTCAGCTAGTCACCCTAGACTCGTGTTCTTTCAGGACATGCCCAAAGGTATACCTATGTGTCTCCATGTTTCAGGCAGACGAGGTATAGAATCAAAGCATGTCTTCTAGAACACAGTCTAGGTGAAAACTTCTGGTCTAAGGAAAGACACACCCAAATAATGAGAGACTACTCTAATGATACTATCTGTGAGATTTCCTCATAGAGTCTCTTTGTGGGTCCGTTCAGTGCGAGCTATACCCTTATAGGTCTACCCACGACTTTAGCTAAGACATCTCCATGTCTGTAGCTCATGAGGTCTTTACCTTGTATCTGCATACAAGTAGTTAAGCCATGCTAGTCTTACCCAAAATCACTGATCCCCATTCTCAGTGTCTCTAGACTAGGAACTTAAAATTTAGGAGTAGACATCTGGTATCCTTGAATCCTCATGATCGTGATCCCATCACTGATACTCAAGAGATACCTATTCTATTCCAAGGGTTTTATCCAGTTACTCATATATTAATAATGATATCGAGACAGAATATGAAACAAGATAAAGAGCGCTTATAATTTATTCATGACAATATGAAAAGTACATGTACATCCTAATCTAATGAAAAGATTGTCTCTAGGACATCCATATACTAACAGTCGCGTGAACGCTACGGGATTTCAGAATTAGCTTAAAGATAACATAAGAATGATGGGTTTTTAGGGTTTTATAACCTAGGTATAAATAGAACCTAGGTAGGACACATTAGGTATCAATTAGAAACTGAAAAATAGGGAACAGAAGGCAAGATCAAAGAAAGAAGATTCAAGGCCAAGAAGAAGCAAGAAGAACAAGAAGGAGGCAAGATTGAGGGGTTTGTGACTCTGCATACCTTAGCTTCTTCCTTTTCTCCTTTCTTCACATTGTATTAGGCCAGACATCATTATGTCTGGCTAAATCCTTTGTAATTATGGTTTATCCAAAAGTCAATGTGAACTCTGTGTTTCTTGAATTTAGTTTAATAAAGTTTCTTATAATTGTTTTACTCTACTTTATTCTTTCATTATTATATCTAATTAGACTTGATCAATCTATTAGGTTATTTAGGGCTATAATTCACAATAGGAATATTGGGGTTTTAGTTTCTGAACGCAGTAGAGTGACAATTGCGATATTACCTAGGGATAGGGATAAAGGACTGCAGATTCTTGTTTCATGCTTAATCTAAAGGGAATTACTAAGGGATTAGGATTCTTAACTTAGGTTAAAGGGTTAAATGACCGAGGAATCAGGGTTTAACTATATTAGAAAAGCATAAATCTAAATAATTACATTAAATAGAGTTAAATTATCAATTCAATTACATAGAGTGAACTGCGGTGATTGTGCTTTGCCATAATTATTCTTAAGTCTTGATCAACATTTAAATTACATTGTTTTTTATATTTTGTTATTTACAATAATTAAATTCAAACTATAATCCAACTCTTTCAACAATTTCATTCCTTCTCCAATATTAAGAATCATAAATGACAATTGACATTAGTGCCTCAATCCTCGTGGAGACGATACTTTCTTATCACTTTATTACTTGGAACGATCGGTGCACTTGCCGTGTCGCAACAAACACTACCGGGAAGTTCATGAGACCGAACGGAATGACCTGATACTCATAATGACCATACCTAGACCTGAATGCAGTCTTCAGTATGTCCTCAGGCTTAATCCAAATCTGTGATATCCAGATCGCATGTCTATATTGGAGAACACATAGGCTCCCCATGGCGACACACTCAGTCTGATAAACTCTTTGGACAACAAGTCCTCAAGCGACGCCTTCAACTCCTTTAGCTCCAAAGGAGCCATACGGTAAGGAGTGATAGATATGGGTCCCACACTGGAACCAAATCAATGGAGAAATCAATCCCCCTCTCAGGTGGAAGCTGTGTAATTTCCTTCGAAAATACATCAACAAACTCTCTCACCACCAGAATCTCAGATAGGCCTACCCTCTACCTCTCCTCCGCTGCACTTAGCAAAAGATAGCCCTAAGCTCCTCTCTTCATTTCCTTGCAAACTTGCAAGACCGTAAGAAATGAAGTGGAACTCGAGCTAACTCCATCTGAAGGCACCACGACCTTTTTATTGCAGCAATCTAACATAATGCCATACTTGCCCAACCAATCCATACCTAGAATAATCTCAAGGGTAGGCATCGCAAGACAATACAGATCATTAATAAAAGAATGAGTAGCTCCAGAGTCGAATAAGACTCTCACATCATAAACATTGATCTGAATAGTACCTCTCATCAAGTCAGGAGCTCTGGCTACCTCTCTGACATCCATTGTGTAAATCCGACTTGAGGGTAGTGCTACTGAAATAACTGGAGCGGCTATAGCTCGACCACCTGCCTGCGAACACTCTCTAGCATAGTCGCCATGCTTGCCACATCTACAGCATACAAGCTGACCAGTGGGGCACACTCCCCAATGATTCCTCCCACAAGTAGCACACTTGGGAGGTGGAACTGGTCTCGGTGGCGATCCTCTCTGATTGGGGCCCTTCTTAAACCTGTCTCCGGAAGAAAAAACCCTTAAATCTCTACCCTTGCCCTTCACGACTGGGCCTGGACCACTGGGTCCCCTCACCTCCTGTCTCACAGAGGGAATAGGCTAGCTGCCACTGCGCCTCTTAATCATATCTTCCACCTAGCGACACTGTCTCACCAGGCTGCCCAAATCTTGGGATCCACTACCAGTAATCTTCTCCTCAATGCTCTTTCTAAGTCCTCTCTGGAACTTAGCAGTAAGAACTTCTGCATCAGGTAGAGCCCTCCTGAAATGCGCATACTTAGCCAACTCATTGAACTTGTCCAAATAATCATCCACCGACATCCGTCCCTAGACAAGGCCCTCAAACTCAGCCTGCTTCTGCTCTCTAGCATCTCTAGGAAAATATTTATCCAGGAAGGAACTAGGCCTCAAAAGTCTGCCAAGTGATAGCCTCACCCTGGCCTCTCAGCAACTGTGAAGTGGTAACCCACCACTCATGCGCATCTCCCTGAAGCAGATATGTAGTATAGAGAAGTCTCTGATGGTCTGGGCACTCCATCACTGTGAAGATGTTCTCTAATGCCTGCAGCCATCTGGCGGCAGAAATGGGATCATATCCCCCACGAAAAGCTGGAGGTTCATGCTTGTGAAAAGCAATGAGTATCATCTCTCTAGTAGTTGTATCCTCCTCGACCTCAGCTTGGGACAACCGGTCCCCTCTGTGGTGGCTAGGCCCATCAGAACGATGGCTACCTCCACCCAGGTGGCGACTACCCTCGCCCTCATGCATCGGAGGTGGAGAGGATGCTCTATCATCTCTCCTCAAGGTCCTCACCTCCTCAAGCATCTCCTGGTTGGCCTTCATCAAGGCCTCATTCATCTCACGATTTGTAACCATCTCACGCTGCATAGTCTCCTGCATCTGCCTACTTGCAGCCAACTCATGCTGCATGGCAGCCAATGCAACGGCTACTGGATCGGGCTGTGCATCTGCACCCGCCGTCTCACTGTTGTTCCGGGTCCTCACCATGGCACTACACATGTTACACAAAGGGTGAGTTGATCAGGCCCACACTCAGTGACCACAATGCAATAGTCATAATGAACACCTAAAACAATTGTGAACAACACACAAATCACCATACATAATGCTTCCCTAGGAAACTGCTCTGATACCACAAGTGGTATCAGAGCAGAGTCTCTCTACTAGTACGGTGTGGTTTGAGGATGAACCAGGCGGAAGCTGGTGGACATGTAACATCCCGGGTGCTGACGAGGGCGGGGAGTGATCATCGATGCAATGAGGCATGGACAAGGAGCGGCTCCTGGTAGGCTTCCAACTGGAGGGGTACATGAATGAATTGAATACACACCCGAATGAGAGGAATCTAGAGGCTATATAGGTATGAGACTATACAGTTGAGGATAACTTAAAGGAAATAATAGGTACTACCTATACCAACAAGGTGCTTCTATTTTTCAGTAGCCCATAACTTAAGAACTCCATAGTTAAGCGTGCTTGACTTGGAGCAATTCTGGGATGGGTGACCTCCTGAGAAGTTTCTCAAGAAGTGTGTGAGTGAGGACAAAGCACGCTAAAAAGTCTTGTGTTAGTATGTAGGGATAGTCATTGATCCTACAAGTGGTTGGGCGTTACATAGGATGACCCGCACTACCAAACGATGAGAGACTTTACAAATCCATGCCTGCATTCCATGAGGTCCCTACCTTGTATCTCTATACAAGTAGAAGATGTCGTACTTGTCTTATTGAGATCATCAATGCCCTTTCTTGATGATTCAAGATGAGGAACAAGCTTTAGGCAATAGACATGTAGTGTCCTCGAATCCTCATGATCATGATCACTATCATAGGTCCTTGAGTGTACACTTGTTCTATTCCTAGGCCTTTATCTTTAAACACATATTGTTATAAATATAGGTGAGACATAAAGATGATAAAGATAAAGTTTGCTCGTATTAATCATGAAATAATAAATAGTACAAGGTGTTCAACTGATAAATCAGATTGTCTCTAGGACACCTACATATTAACATGTAGCCCAATCCAAATGTATCTCCAGCATACTTTTGTACACTTAGAATTTGGTTTAAACTACATTTTCATCTACAAAGCTTTTTCAAAAGATCAACCAAGTAAGAATTTTCTACATTTGATGAAGAAGAGGCACACACACACCCATTATTTTTGTAGCTTGAAATAAGTTTTTCATTTCTCCTGTCAAGTTACAAAGTTCAGCTTGCATTGCTGCAAGTTTGGTGACATGCCATCTAAGGTTACCTTTTAGCCTATTGTTAGGTTTTGCAAGTTTTTTAGCCTTTTGATGCATATCATGGAAAGCATCAACAATTTGATCAAATTGAGGATTTACCTCTGATTCAGCACTTGAGAATTCTTCATCTTCATCAATTGTGGAAGTGAGACATACATTAGCTTCTTCATTCTCACTTGATGATTCAGAAGTTGTTGAGGCATTGTCTTCCCATGCTATGTAGGCTTTCTTTGGCTTTCCTTCTTACTTTTTCTTCTTTTCTCCTAACTACTTCTTCAAGAATATAGGACATTTAGATTTAATGTGACCTTGCTTACCACATTCAAAGCAATTGTAGTTAGTGTTGTTGTTGTTGTCATTTCTTAGTTGGACTTTGAGAACTTCTTGTTCTTTTTGTTCTTCATGAACTTGCTGAAACTATTGACTATTAGGTTCGAGTGTTCATCACCTTCATCATCACTTAAGTCTTATTCTTTTTCCACATTTAAGGATGCAACTTTCAAGGCTATACTCTTTTGTTTCTTGTCTGCATCTTCTGCATGTGTTAGTTGAGACATTTCTAATTCATACTCAAGTAGCTTACCAAATAGTGCAGCCATGGACATCCTTGAAAGATCTTTTGACTCCTTGATTTCTGTCACCTTTGGTTGCCATGGTCTTGTTAGACACTTCAAGATCTTGATGTTTAACTCTTCAGCATCAAATATGTTTCGAAGACCAAGAAGATGATTTACAATGTGAGTGAATCTTGTTTAGAGCTGAGATATGTTTCTGTGGTGTTCATCTTGAACATCTCATACTCATGAATCAAGGCATGCTTCCTTGATCTTCTGACTTCATCTGTCCCTTCATGAGTGATTTCCATATCTCCCACATCTCCTTTGCACTTTTACACCTAACAGTTCTAAAGAATTCATCAGAAGAAAGTGCAAAAGTAATCATGTTCTTAGCTTTAAAATCATATTGAACAACTTTCTTTTTTGCATCTGTCATCTGATCTCATTCTTTGGGAATCATATCATTACCAATAGTTTTGATAGGAACCAAATTACCTTTTTCTATTGCATTCCATGCACCAAGGTCATTTAATTGGATGAATATATGCATTCTGTTTTTCCAAAAACTGAAATGCTCTCCTTCAAACATCGGAGGACGGTTGAAGGAGGCACCCTCTTTGAAGGTAATTTGTGTGGTATTCATTTTCTTTAAAAAAAGATAGTGATATTGAATAACACTCAAAAACCTACTCTTGATACCAATTGAAAAACAGTATGAACACACACAATAACCAAGAGAAAGGTGATTTGGTTTAAACTTGGCCTTTTAAAACTCTTTAAAGAATCAGAGTAATTAGATCGTATCACAATTAAACTAAGAATGCTTCAACCAATCAAACCACTTAGCTCAAGAAAACAATTACAAAATCAAACACTTGTTGAGTAAGAAAGATTTCACCAAGAACCACAGATTAAGACTGCAAGAAGAGATTAAAGAGAATGTATTCAACACAAGAACTTATACTGGTTCACTTCTCAACTTGAGAAGCTACATCCAGTTTCTTCTAACCAAAATTTAGTTAGAGTTCCACTATTCACAAAAATATGTTCATACAAGTTTACAGCAATCACCCTTAATTAACTCTAGATTAAGATCATAAATCTAATACCCTTTAGAGTCCTCGTGATCAAGACATAGAGAAACTGATGTATGTCTAAACCCATTAGACAAGAATTTTCCCAAATCTACCTTGCCATGAAACCCAATCTTCAAGCAACTTCAAGAACACAAGCATTCAGCACTTTTCACGTGGAAACCTTGGGCTGGAAGCTTTCTTTAATGGTAGCAATGGAAGATGGAAGAAAGGTTAGGGATGAAGATGGATGGCATCATGGAAAATCTTTCCAATAAGCCTAGGAAGAATCACCACAATAGCATGAAGCCATTGATAAGAAATAAGAGGTTCTTGCACAAGAACTAACAAATTTCAGATTTGTAAAAATGACATAAAAAGTTTTTCTACATTCAGTTTTGGACCAGCTTATATAGGCCACGAAATTACAAAGCAAATGCAAGGTAAATGTCAAATAAAATGAAGCTTTGTGATGCAACTAATGGAGCCTAATGCAAGCTAAATGAAAGTGACTCTTGGTTGATCCTAATTCATGTAAGGTGCAGTGTTTAAGCCTTAAGGTGCAGCCAACAAGCTTACAAAGGTACTACACAATTTACACACAAGTGCAACGCTTTACACAAATGCCCCTAAAGGTCTTTTTATTGCAACTGTTTTTTACACTAACAAGTGTTGGAACTTATTGCATTAAATTGAACTTGAGAAATCAAAATCAAGCCCTTGTTCTCCTTGAATTGGTGTGCTTCTTTATGCTTATCCAAATTAGCTTTGATGTTGTCTTGAAGTGCTTGAGTTCTAGCTCTTGTCATTGGTCTTTTAAAGTTCATCAAAGGAAGTGCTTCAAGCTCTCCTTCTAGACCTTTAGCTTGTAATAGACCTCCATCAAAAATCCTTCTTTACTCTTCCCTCTAGAGAACCCTACTCTAGACCAGCTTTAACAACTCTTTTGTAATAGCAACAAACAAGTTGAAATTCTAAAACAAATTACACACTAAGTTTAATGGCAAGAGAGAACCTGATTATCCAATGTATATGAATGCATATGATTACCAATCTTTAGGTGGTTCCTTTCCACCATGGTTTTGACATTCCTTTGATACCACATGATAGTAAGTATGCACGTTCCATGACATTCATGGAACATGTTCACAAGGGTGAAAAACAAAATTTTCTATTTTGTTCTTCAATGTGGAACCCGTAATTCCTTATGATCCTCATGAAACTTGTTTAGAATCTACTCATTAAACTATTAGGGTTTTAGAAATACCTTTTTGATTGCATGAAAGATGATGATGCCTTCCAATGGTGATCCACACGATTGTACCTTGAATGCTTGAGAGAACTCCTTCTCTTTCTTGGTCCTCCTTTACTTGGTTGCTTTCTAGGCAATGGTGTAACGCCCTGAAATTTTGATAATTGAAAATATATGTTTGATGTATTTCTTCTATTATTTAATTACTTTATTAATTTGGATTAGTTGAAATTTTGTGTGATTTCGATTGATCTGCACTGAAATTGTGTGATTTCGAGTTTGATCAAAAACCTATTTTGGAAAAATCCCAATTTTGTATTGGTTAACCGTTAGGTCACCTTCAAATTTTAAATGTAAGTTCCAAACCAAGATATGTAAATTTTAACCATTGCGATTCGCAAAATAACATTGGGAGCATGAGATATTAGCTTTTCACTAGTGCAATGAAAATTTTAAAAATTGGGTCAGCTTGCCCAGGCGAGCAAAATTCGCCTGGGCGAGTAAAGGATGCTACAAATACATGCAACAATGTGAAATCACAAATTTCATGCTTCCTTCTTCTTCAAAACAGTCACCCAAGTCCCCCACCCTCCTCCTCCACCACCCATGGCCACCGGTGACTGCCACGAGTCGCCTTGATTGTCGTTGGACCACCGCACGAAGATGAACACTTTAATCAGAGTGGAATCTTCAATACTCAACTTGAGGATTTGGTAGAGAACGGAGCCTCCAATCCTTCCTTCATGGTTTCTTTGAGGTACCATATTTTCTGTAACGACCCGCCTCGTCGCTACTATATCATTGTCTCTTAATCATGTTATTAACATGTTTTAGATGAAAACCCCTATGCTTTTTCTCTTAATTACGAAAATAGTAGTAAATTTTTCGCGAACACACAATACCCATCATCAGCAAGCAAATACATAAATAAGATACGTACAAAACATCTCAAGTACATGTGTGTATATATATATATATATATATGTATGTATGTATGTATGTATGTATGTATGTATGCATACAAAACTTATTTTAATAGTAGATACAGTTGTCCAGGTCTAAAATGTGTGAATTTTTCAAAGGAAACACAAAATTACACAACAAAAGGTAATTCTCAAAAAGACACAGTTCTTGGTCGGGGTCTGATCCATTGTCATTCTGGCAACTCGGCAGCTCCAACCAGAAAGGGTCATCTTTCCGGTCACCTACTACTGTCTGTCTACTCACACGAACCCGATTCATGATCATCATAGGTACCAAACAACAAGGTACAACAAAGTAAAGGTGAGTTTATCATGTTAAACAACAACAATAAATAACATCAGTTAGGGAAGGCATCCAAACATCACAATATTAGCATAAGATCCAAGCATTTCATCACGCAATCAACACGGACAGTCATTCAACCATATTCCAGAAGCCAACTTTTAATGCCTAGCATGATGTATGCTCCTGACTCAACTCTCAACATGCAATGTGGTACCATCATGGAAATAGTCCATCTCGGTATACAAATGATGCAGTAGCTTGTCAGGACCACTCTGTCATGCACAGGTCGCTCCTCCCCCCAGTGGTGATTAGCCCTAGGTGTCAGAAGGAGTTCCTAACAGACGTGCCCCCCAGTACCCCAGTACCCTATAGTTATCATCCTATTTCCATCGTCCAAATGCAGTATGTCACATGGGCTCCATCAATGCATGGCCCGGCCCGGGAACAAATTTGTCTTGGCTAGGATAATGCCATACACCCCCATGGGTATCTATGTATATCCACCCGCATTCATATAATCGTGGGCACCATCGATGTATAACCCAGTCAGGAACAACACGTCCTGGATAGGATACTTGTCATACACTCCCCATGGTATCAATGCATACATCATTGTCTCAAGCCATCTAATAGGCAAACCTCAACTGTTATCAACATACTCACATATGTTCCTTACACGTTATTCACAAACACCACATGAACTAGTGAGCCAGTGTGAAGTATTAGGTGTCTGGGTTGACATCTAGATATAATAACTTTGAGGTAAGAATCCAAACAAGGTCGGACGAGGGTAGTCAAGGTCAGACAAGGACGGTCAAGGTTAGACAAGGTCAAACAAGGGCAGTCAAAGGGGTTCTTGGGCTTTATAATATACCAAGGACAGACTCAGCACTATGCAATCGATTACATAAGCGTAGTAATCGATTACAACAGATAGCGCATGCTTGACACAAATGACAAGGCTTTTAATTGTATCAATATCACAAACTTGCGCAAGGTTGTCCGGGTTACAAATGCCGAGTAAGGGAAACCCGGTAGCTTCTCAAAGGAGAGATACGAGCTCTACCGAGTAAGGAAACACGGTGGCTCACAAGGAAAAAGGTACGAGTTCTACCGAGTAAGGGAACCCGATGGCTCTTCTATCTAGAAGACATAGGCTCAACCGTGTAAGGGAACTTGATGGCTCTTCTATCGAGAAAACACGAGCTCAACCGGGTAAGGGAACCCGATAGCTCTCTCTCTCTCTCTCAGTAACTTGAGCTCAACAACTCTATAGTACAACCTCGGGTAAGGAACCTGGGATATTGACCTCTGCCAACAGAAAACTAAGAGTCACATCCCGCATGTACATATACATGCTACGTAAATAGCTCAGCTCGGCATACCCTTCCCAGTATCCGACTCCTCCACAAACACTACTAGAAAATTTCTTGTGAGTTTTTCATCATCAAAGTGCCAACTTCACACGCATGCCTGAGGAGTTCTTACGACGTAAACTCCCCCACAAGAACACCATCAACCTCTTCATACTAGAACTCCATCAAACATCCACACACAAGAACACCATCAACATACCACTTCACATTCATTAAAAGACAGTTTTACTAAAAGAACAGCACACAACAGGGACATGCAGTTATCGTCATGGTCGGACCCCCTGGCACCCAACCAAGAATTTGTCCTACAGTTAGGCGATGCTGAAACACCATCTTCGTGAGCGTGTCCATTCTCTTTCGAACCTTAAGAAGGATGTTCGCCATCCTCTGCTTTGGTCATGAAGTTCCTCTTAACATAAGGGGTGTTCGTGGCAGATATGGTGGTCCTTGAGGCTGAAGGTAATACAGAGGGGTTGAGGAAGAGTGGTTTCTGGGTAAGTTTTAGAGAGAAAAGAAAGAAAAGAGATAAACATGGCTGACAAGGCATGTCCACTTAACGTGCACAGCCAACAACCACAGAACAGTAGTGTTGACTTACGTCTAACATCCATCAAGCACGCATACGAAGGTAGAACAATACCAAAATAAACCAAATAATCAAGCATTACACTCTAAAATCTAGGGTGTTACATTTTCTATGTATTCTCCTAACTAGTTTGAACCTTTCTTAGTATCCTTTGTAACTTGAGTACCGTTATTGGATGTTTTTACACTTTCTTTGAAAACCTTTGAAAATAAGACGCTGTAAAAGTTACCTTTTTATAATATTGATGTCATTTTTGTGACCTTCATTGAGCCCCGGTTGCATTGGTGTGATCAGAATTTGAAAATGATGTCCTTTTGATGTGGAATTTCAAAACACTATCTTAGCCCCTTTTAAATTTGAGTGGGTATTTGACCCCAAATGTTAATATTAACCTTATTTTTGAAATCTATTCTAAATTATCTTCAATTTGGTATATAGAGCTCTGGGTTTGGGCCAAAGCACGTGAACTTAAGAGATCTCAAAACGACGTTACAAGGAGATGATAGAGGGATATAGATAGGAGTTTATTATTCATTTATAGCTTTTGATACCATAGTTGGGGTCAGGGAACCCAATTATGGAGATGTATGTCTATCCCTGTTGTGTGCAGGTTTTCAAGAAAAACAATGTTTTAAAATAATGGGATGTGATATATATTTGTTATGGATGAATGAAATTGTGTATGATGTTGTTGTAATGATTATATTTTTTTGGGAAAAGTCTTAATTACAAAGGAGACTCTGCCCAAAATTTATAATTTGTTCTCCTATTTACTTCTTTGTTAAATTTTGAATAGGCATAAGAGTTTGTTTTGTGTATTATAGTTCTTCTCTTTAATTTAGAAATTTCCTAAATATCAGTCTCGTGCTATTATGGATTTTGAATGTATGAGATTTGTGTTGTCTGAAGACCTGCAATCTGAATCTCAGGCATTTGTTATATGTATATATGTGGAATGCGATTGCTCGTGATTTTAATGATATTGAAATGAGATTATGTTGATGATTATATTAATATGAGATGATATTGACGTTTATGATGATGATATTGAAATAAAATGATGTTGATGTTGTTGATGATATTGATGTTGATGATGACATAAATTAGAGATGATATTGATGTTGATGATATCATCATGATGGATGTATATTGTGGAAGGGAAGATGGTGAGTGTAATAATTTTAAGCATCCTTGGAGAGGGAAAGGGATTGCTTAGAATTTTTAACTATCCACAGTCAGTGCATTGATGGGCCCATGTTTCTTACTTCATAATTGCATGGAAATAGAATGGTGGCAGTAAGTACTGTGGGTACTTGGGGGCATATCAATTTGTTTGGAACTCCCTTGTGACTTTGGCTGATCACCATGGAGGGGGAGCAGACTGTATACGACAGCGTGACCTCGACGAGCTACTGCATCATTTTCCTAAGTGAGAGTGTCATGTGGCCACGCTTAGGCTATTTCCTGATGAATGGTACCACGTTGCATTTGAGAGTTAAGTCAGGTGCATGCATCATTCTAAGCATAATTGATTTGAATTGTGGAAAAAGTTGATGACTAATTTGTTGAGTGTGTGTTGAACTGATTTATTATTGAGAATGATTGTGGTATTGTTTTCTTGCTAATCATTGTTATCTGATGTTTGTTGATCTTGTATAATAAACTCACCCTTGCAATTTTGTACTATGTGGTTGGTACCTGTGATGATCGCAAACCTTCGTTCGTGGGAGCAGACGAGCAGCAATAAGTGATATTGGAGAGAGATCCTTTTGTTGGAGCCACCAAGCCGATGTGATAACATTTAGAATTTATTTTGGGAGAGAATTGTATTTTGCTATCAACAACTCTTTCTTAGTTGGTTCTTGTTTCTCTTTGATCAAACATGTAATCTCAAGCTTATATATATATATATATATATATATATATATAAATTGAATTATGTTCTAACATGTGAATGATATGTTATGTATTTATTTATGTATTTGTGCATTTTTGATAAATATATTACTGCGAGAAATTTACCATCATTTTCACAATCAAATTAATAGAGTTTTCATTTAAATTTTGAAAATTATAAGTTTAAAGTAGTGATATCATAGCGACGAGGCGGGTCGTTACATTAGTGGTATCAGAGTAGGTCAAACCTTTCTGGTCAGTGAGTTGTGAGTCTGCTATGTTTCTCTATGCATTTTGTGTTTGCTTGATGAATGTTTGATTTTTGAGTATTTGATTGTTTTGTAGTTGCTTGGGTTGTTTGTGTTTGAGACTTACACACGTTGTTGTTTTACATGGATTATGGAGATTTGTTATTGTTGTCATAATACGTTTGGATTCCTGATGTCTATTGTACCATGAGTTCCAATGCCTTGTCATAAGCTATCAGACTGGCCATCTAGATAATTTATGAAGTGCAATGGGACACTATGGCAAGCAGTCAGGAATAGAAAGAGTAAAGAATGATCGTTCATGTCTCGAAGGAGAACTATTGTAGATGAGTGATTTTTCGAGGCATCAACTCTCAAGAGTAATTGAGTAGGGACTTGAGATAGGGAGTGATGGCTGGACAAAATGATCGTACAATAGCTAGACGAGATGATCGTGCAATAGTTGATGCTCTCCAAGCTTTAGCCCAGGTTGTGGGGAATCAGAATAGAGGAGAAACTGTAACGCCTCAATTTACCATCTTATTATTATTGATTTTTATAAGAAAAATTACTTTGCCAATTCACTAAAAATTATTGAACCAAGGTTACTATTAATTAATATTCAAAAGATTTCTATGTCTGGTTCATTTATAACTAATATATATTGTAAAATACCATACAAACTGATATAGAATCTATTACATAGCACACATTACTAAAATATTTATTACAACAAAACATCTTCAACAAAACATCTTCAACAAAGTCCTTCATCAAAAATGGCTCGCCAATCCTTCTTTACTGTTCATCTGCTCACCCAAGTAAGATCGGGGTCATAGCAGGTGTCAACCACAGACACAAAACACAGGGTAAGTTCATGATAAACATAATTTAAACAACAAAATACATACAATGTACAGATAGTCATAACCACATCCTCAAAAATTTATATGATGCAAGGTTCTCTTTTTATTTTAACACGGTCTCGCCCCCTGCCCGGCAAAATATCAAATTAACACGGATTAACCCCCGCCAGGTGTTGCAAGTTCGGCAAGTATACCAATCGTACAAGTAATAAAGTGATAAAGTAAAGTTATCGTCCCACGAGGATTGTTTGGCCAATTAAATCATAAATTGTATCTCAAGGTTGGATGACAAAAGATTAAGAGAAATGTGTTGTTGTGCGAAGTAAATTAAAAGCTAAATATACACATAAAGCATTATAAATAAAATAGATAATGGTTGCACCAAACGTAAGCTAATGTAGCTAGGGAACCCACACCCCATGCTCTTAATATTCTTACATAGATTGTTTGCAACATTCATCTACACTATCTACCCAATCATGCATCCTCATTCAATGTTAGTTAAGCCCTACTCCCGCAGTGATCTTAACCCTTTAACCCACTTTAATACCCTAATTCCTTAGTGATATTAGTTAGGTCAAGCATTAGGTGATGCACTTAGAAGATTGCAAGCCTACATCCCTATCCCTAGGTGATGTAAAACAAGTCACCACACCTAGTTCCAAGAATAAGGCCCCAATATCCCTATTGTGAACCCTAGCTCTAAGCTCTTACCTAGATTGATCAGGTCTAAGAAAGAGATAAAGAGATTCAAGCAAAGTGTAATGAAATAACATAGCATTAATGAACAATAACATTCAATCTATTCCAAATGAAAGTTACATAGAACATTTGCCCTAAATACAAAAGGAAACTAGCCAAACCTAAACATGGCTGGTCTTGGTACCAACAAAAAGAAGCATGAATGCGGATACACAAGAAGGAAGAGGAAGGGAAGAGGGAAGAACCCTCTTCCCTTCAACCCCAAACCCTAGCTCAGCTCCCAAGTCTTCTTCTTCTTCCTTTTGTAGTGTTTTTCTTCCAAAAAGATCCCCAAAACTGAAGTGGCTTCTGTTATTTATGCTTGGGTAAGTGAAATCCCAAGATTGGCCTTTGACAGCTTTGCAGAACTGTAGATTCGAGGTCTGGCGTGGATCGCGTGGGAATTGGCGCGGATCGCACCACTATTTTAACTCTGGCGCTGATGGCGCGGGTTGCGGCGCTGATGGCGCCAGCTTCCCGAATGGATGGCGCTGACTGCGCGATAGATGGCGCGGATCGCGCCACTACTTCCAGCTGGCACTGATGGCACCATAGTTGGCGCGGATCGCACCACAACTTCAATTCTTCTGATCTGCATCTCTTTTTGCTCAGATTTCCTGCCAAACACTTCAATCTTGACCAAATTATATCATTAAAGCATATGCGTCATATTCACACCAAATGGAAGCTATTTATCATATAAATTGATGCATTTAATGGCTTAATTAAGCTTGGAAACATCATGTGCTACGCACATATCACCAGGCAAAATATCAAATTAACACGGCTTAAGCCCCGCCAGGCAAAATATCAAAATAACACGGATTAACCCCTGCCAGGCAAAATATCAAATTAACACGGATTAACCCCCGCCAGGCAAAATATCAAAATAACACGGACTAGCCCCCGCCAGTCAAAATATCAAATTAATACGGACTAGCCCCCGCCAAGCAAAATATCAAATTAACACGGACTAGCCCCCGCCAGGCAAAATATCAAATTAACACCACTTCTTAATTACTGTCTCATGTGCTTTACTCAGAAACTCAGCATTAATCAAGTACAGAATTCAGCTTATTACTTATGTACAAAAACTTAACATATCATCCATGTACATCAATTCATAGAAACACATGAAGTTCATAGAGATTTATAAAACACTTAGCAACACATGAACTTCATAGAAATTCATAGAAACACTCAACAACACCTGAACTCCAAACATTTATTTAAACAAAACAACACTCAACATTTATTTGAGCATAAACTCCCCTATACATACTTATTCAAACACAAGTAATACTTAAATTATCTTTACCATAAAACTTCCCCATACATACAACACTTATTCAAATTCAAGTAACAACTTAAACTATCTTTATCATAGAGCTTCCCATACATACTTATTTAAACACAAGTAATACCTAAACTATATTTAGCATAAACTCCCCTATACATACTCATGGAAACACAATTAATACTCAGATTATATTTATCATAAAACTCCCCTATACGTACTTATTCAATCACAAGTAATATTTAAATTATCTTTACCATAAAACTTCCCCATACGTACCTTGTAACCTCTTAATAAGCTTGTCTTTTTCTTCCTTCAAAGCTTGAAAAACTTTCCCTAAAGATGCTAGCCTTTTCTACACGTGATCTTCAAGATGGTGGGGTCTTTCTCTACTTATTTTAGGCTTGAAAATGAGAGGTTGAAAGTGAAATGAAAATGATATAAGAGAGGGAGTTCATGTGAGCTTCTTATAGAAGGGTGGTCTTGAAAAATGACCTCCACTTAGGTCCCCCCCTTCCTTTATATAGTGGTAGGAAATTGATATAATATTTCAAAGACATTTTTACCCTTCCTAACCAATTACCCTTATTTAGTTTTATCTCAACTTAGTTTCCTCTTATTCCATTAGATTCTAACTAAGTTCATCATTATTCTTTCACTTTATGAAAATATCCCTTAAGCCTTAATGATTTCCTTTCCAAGTGTCCATGACAAGTGTATACTGATATGCGCTTAGCATATGAGGTTTTCCTAAGCTTTAAGAGCGAGAATTGAGCATTAAGCATGGATAATTGCCCTCTTTGTGTTTTGATTTGAGCTAATGTAATGAATTGCCAGGAAATCGATCAAGGGTGCCAAGATTGAGCAGAAATCAGAAAGAAAAGGACAAGGCTTGGAAAAGACTCTGGCGCCATCAGCGCCATTAGTGGCGCCAAGAGCGCCATAAGCACTGAAAGTTGGCGCCTAGAGCGCCAGATCCACGCCTGAAGCGCCATAAGTTTTGGAACCTGGCGCCAAGAGCGCCAGTATGGCGCCAAGGGCGCCAATACCCCTGGAACACAGCGCCAAAGCCACGCTGAGAGCGCCTTGATTTCTGCAATGTCACGCCAGGAGTGCCAGGCTCGCGCCAAGGGCGCCACAGGTCAACAGAAGCAGAATATTAAGGGCAAAACAGGGACTTCACAAGCTGGGTTATAAATACCCAATCCTCAGCATTCAATGCACGACTTCTTGGAGGGAAACAACACAAAATAGGGTCTTAGGAAGCATGGGTGCCTTAGCTAGGGCTGAAGGGAGTTGGAGGCTCAAGTGGAGGTTCTTCTCCATCTTCTTCTCCTTGCATTTCAGCTGGGTATGCCATTTTGTGTAACACAGCCAACCACAATGAGGTTTGGCTGATTTTATATTGTAGTTAGGGCCAAGCACTGAATGTAATCTCCTTTGGAGTGTATTGGATGCTATTCTTCATTTATATCAAGTTATTTCACTTTACTTTGATTACTTGCATGTTTCTATCTTGCTGGAACTGATCACTCTAGTTGGGTATTGAAAGCTAGAGTTTACAATAGGAATGTTGGGATTCTACGCTTGGACTTGGGTAAAGTGACAAGCTTTACATTGACTAGGGATAGAAGTGTATGCTTGCAACCATTTATTGCATCATTTAATGCTTAACCTAACAGCTACCGCTAAGGGATTAGGGTAATTACTTGGGTTAAAGGGTTAAGATCACTACGGGAGTAGGGCTTAGCTATTATTGTATGAAGATGCATGTTGAGTGACTTGAGATAGATGAATGTAGTAGACAATACATGTAAGAAGGTAGGAAGCATTTAATGTGGGTTGCCCTAGCTACATTACTTCGCATATCGTTATAACCTTATTTACTTGTCGATAATAGTTAATGCTTATAGTTAGGTTTAATTTCATTACAACACACACACAACAACAATTTCTTAAATTTAATTGTTCTCCAATCTATTGATATTAATTATAATTTAATCGGTCAAACAATCCTCGTGGGAACGATATCTTTCTTATCATTATATTACTTGAAACGAACGGTATACTTGTCGAGTTCGCAACATATACCACTTTACAAGTGTCCTTACACTTGTCGAAATTCATGAACCTTCTTCCATTTTCCTTGCTTTCCACGTGAACAAGGTCTAGGCCAAGGGAGATTTTTATTTTCCTTTCATTTATATCTATATCATGTTATTTTGTAAATGAAGAAAATAATCTAATTTCATTTTTACCTTATACATGGCATTTTCTAAATAGGAAGTCAAATTCAATTTGAACTCTTCTACCTAAAGATAATGTTGAATAATATAATTCTAAAGTTTTCCAGAGACTAACTTCAATTTCCAAAATATCCAAGGGCATTTATGTAATTTCAATCTTAAAATATCTCACTAAAATATCTAGGGGCATTTTTGTAATTTATGATTTAAGGAAAGGGTAATATGGTCATTTCTCTTCAAACATTTCCTTAATGTCTCTAATTGATATTTCACCCAATTAATTCAAATATAGACCAGCCAAATTTCTCATAATCTAATACTTACATCAAGAATAATTCATATAACGTATATTTGTAGTTATTGAAATTTCAGGGTGTTAGAAACTACTGGAGCTGTTGAGTATCAAGGGTTGGATCGCTTCCAACAAAACAACCCCCCTGCTTTCAATAGAGGATACAACCCTGATGGTGGGAACTGAATACGGGAGATTGAGAGAAATCTTTAGAGTGATGGCATGTCTGAAGAAGCGGAAGGTTACTTTTGGCACCTACACTCTAGTAGAAGAAGATGAGTATTGGTAGGAGAACACTCGCCAATGCTTGGAGGTTGAAGGTCAAGCTATGACCTGGGAAACCTTCAAGAGAGTATTTATTGAGATATACTTTCCTAAAGATGTTAGAAATAAGAAGTAGATGGAATTCCTAGAGCTTAAGCAAGGGAGCATGACTGTGGCTGAATACGAAACTAAATTCGAAGAGTTGGTGAGGTACTTTCCTCATTACCAAGGAAGAGATGGTGAAAGCTCAAAATGTGTGAAGTTCTTGAATGGCTTGCGACCTGAGGTGAAGCAAGTTGTGAATTATCAAGGTTCGTTAGTTCCCACTATTAGTTAACGTGTGTAGGATATGGGATGAAGACTCCCGAGACAAGGCAGCATATTATCGGAATACGGGCCCAATGAAGAACAAGAAGATTGGATCTCCAAATCGTGGAAAACCATATTCAACCCCTCCTAAGCAATATGGTAATTGTCCCAACAATCAAAGGACTACTGCTACGGGGTTTTCTAGTGGTAGTGGTAGCAAACACACTACTTTTTTGACTCAGATAATTTGTTTCATGTAACACCTCGTTTTACTATCTTGTATTTATTGGTTTTTGATGAAAAACTCTTTTCAACTTACTTGAAAATTATCTTAGTTATAAATTTCACAGAAAATTCTTTTCTTTTTGCTTAGAATAATTCGTACGAAAGGTACTAATTATCAATATTGTAATCGTGTTCGTTCGAAGTCCATAATAATTAAATTCAATCCATAATACAGTCCATAATAATAAAATACAAATCGCTGCTTAGTTTTATTACATGATACATATCATCGAAATAAATATCATAATATCTGCATCAAAATAGCTTTCCAACATCTTCCACAAAAT
The DNA here is from genome assembly GCA_013407115.1 of Glycine latifolia. Lineage (NCBI taxonomy): Eukaryota > Viridiplantae > Streptophyta > Magnoliopsida > Fabales > Fabaceae > Glycine > Glycine latifolia. The sequence goes on from QARZ01040418.1 coordinate 47,337, forward strand.
CCATCTGCTTGCTATGCTTTTACTGTTCCTCTACTCGCCCAAATAAATTGAGGTCATCGCAGGTGTCAACCACAGACACAAAGTATAGGGTAAGTTTACGATAAACATAGTTCAAGTCACACAGTATATATAGCATACAAATAATCATACAACATACTCATCATGCGATGCATGCTCATCTTCTTTATATGATGCATGAATCTCTCTCAAATTTTCATCAATTGGTACCATAGTCAAGATAGCCCCAATCACTGGCACAGAACTAAAACGATCAGTCGGGGTTGCACAGTGTTGCACAGGATTCTCACCCACACTTCATGTGATCATCATGGGTGGCGTGATTTCCCCACTGCCGGCCCCCCTAGCTCAGACTCCTCTTGTCTGAATGCTCGAACTTAGTTCCTGCAGCTATCTGACATACCTCCTCTTGAGGCAAATAACATGGACTAACCCCCGCCGGGCATATGCATATGAGACATATAAGATTGATTCTCTTCTTAATTTCATCATCTCATCTTTATTTTCAACATCAATCTTTTAATTTATATCTCACATGCTTTACTTAGAAATTCAATATAATCCAGTAGAGAACTTAATAAAATATTTATGCACAAAGCTTCATAGAAACATATGGAGTTCATAGAGATTTATAAAACTCTTAACAACACTTGAACTTCATAAAAATTCATAGAAACACTCCACAACACATATTTTCAAACATTCATTTAAACAAAACACACTTATACTATCTTTCACTCTTTGAAGCATTTCTTCAAACACATGGTGTGCAAACTTTGTTCTTAATAGAAATAGATGGAATTCTATGAAATTCTACACATACTTAACCAAAGTAACACTTAAACTATATTTAACATAAACTTCCCTATACATACCTTAAAATCTCTTACGAAGCTTGTCTTTCTCTTCCTATAAAGCTTTGACAAACTTCCTCCTAAAGGCTTCCTAGCTTCCACGTGATGCTTCACTATGGTGGGGTTTATTTTCTAACTTGATTTAGGCTTGGAAATGAAAGGATGGGAGGGATATGGAAGAGGGGTTTCACGTGAACTAGGTGGGAGAGTAGCTTGGAGAATGACTTGAGTTTTAGGTTCCCCTCCCTTTATATAGTGGTTGAAACTAAAAAAAATCTCCTAAGCCATCATTACCTTACTTTCCAAGTGGCCAAATCATGAAGGCTTTTTATTCTCCACCATCCAAGTGTCCAAGCTCTTGAAGGTTCTCAATAATTCTCCTTCCTTCTTGTATTTTCGTGGAATAGCTTGCCAAGGAAGATTTTTATGTTTTCCTTCCATTCTTGAGTTTATCCCAAAATCCGTTTTAATAAAATTCCTATTCTGGATTCGTTAACCGTTGGATCTCTTTAAGATTTTAAAGGTACACTAATATATCACATATGTAACTTTTGACCGTTGGGATTTTTGAAATAATGTCTAGAACTGTCCATGTCTTCTGCCAAAAGAGACAATAGAAGATTTTTGCTTTCTTTGCCTCCATGCCATACAAGTGTCCTAATACTTGTATTCATCACATGGCTTGCCTTTCCAAGTGGAATTCTTGAAGCTTCTTGCCTTTTCTCATGTGCTCTTTACACCTAGGGGGTGGAAACATAAAATTTTCTTCCTTTTATGCCATTACATGTCACTTTTGGTGTTAAGGAAAAATCTACTTCCATATATTATTTCCACTTGGTATTTTCTTGTAGGAAATTAATTTCAATTTGAATTATTTCTCCTAAAAATCCTTTTAAATAATAGAACTCTAGATATCCTCAAAAATTGGCTTCAATGATAGTTAAAATTTCTTACAAGCAAACTATACCGATTGATACACATTCTTGTCTACAAAATGTTCTTATCTTAATTCTACTTGGTCTATTCTTCTTCTGTCCATCAAAATTACTAAACCATTTTATTGGGTAAATCTGGACATCCTACAATTGAGAGAAAATCCACAGATTCTATTTCTCATTTTTCCATATTGTTTCGCCTCCTCCATCCTTCTGAGTACTATTTCAAAGTAGTCACCTTATAAAATTTATAGAAATTCTATTCTAAGGTATTTTGTCACAAAATATCTTAATAATCTGCTGTCTAAGAATGTTCTGTATTTCCATCAAGTTTCCACAGAATCTCAAAAAGTATCTGGTCATTTTTGGCATAAAGGGCATTATGGTAAATTCATCATTCATCCTAGGGGCATAATTGTCATTTCTACCCTAAAATATCTAGACAAAATATCTAAGGGTATTCTTGTCATTTCCAAAATATCCCAGGGCATTTATGTAATTTCTATCTTAAAATATCTTACTAAAATATCTAGGGGCATTCTCGTCATTTTCACCTCAAGGGCATTTCTGTAATTTCTGCTTTAAGGGAAGGATAATATGGTCATTTCTCTCCAAACATTTCCTTAATGTCTCTAATTGATATTTCACCCAATTAATTCAAATATAGACCATCAAATCTCTCATAACCTAATATTCACATCAACAGCTATGCAAGAATAATTCATATAATATTTTGATCATAGTTTTTAAATTTTCAGGGTGTTACATTTCAAGTGTGGTAAGCCAGATCATATCTCTTCAAATTGTGTGAATAAAAGACATGACTTGTTTCAGCTGAAGACATAAGGGTCACATTCAGATAGACTACCCATATCCCAAGAAAGAGTAGAATGATGGAGGTCTGAATGACCAAAATGGACTCCCATAGGCCACCGGAAGAGTCTTTACTCTTAATGGTGTTGAAGCCTCAAAATCCAAAGATCTAATCCAAGGTTAATGTTTCATAAGTGGGATTCCATTACTTGTGCTATTCGATTCCAGTGCAACCCATTCGTTTATATCTTGCTTGTGTGTGGAGAAAGTTAAGAATTTATGTGTCTTCTTTGAGTGATGATCTTGTGGTAGAGACCCCAAGTAGTGGTTCAATTTTAACTTCTGATGTGTGTTTGAATTGTCCTGTAGAGATTTCTGGTAGAAAATTCTTTATTGATTTGATTTGTTTGCCTCTCAGCCAAATGGATGTCATTCTAGGTATGGACTGGTTATCTTCCAACCATGTTTTGTTAAATGTTTTAATAAAACTATGATGTTTAGTGATTCTGTAGTGAGTAAGGATAAGATGTTTATCTCTGCCAACCAAATTGTGAGATCTTTAAAAGAAAATGCACATGATCCTGTCTAAGTTGGAAGTAGAGACCAAGGTTTCTATAGGTGAACTCCCTATTGTTAGAGAGTTTCCAGAAGTGTTTCCTGGGGATATATCTAATTTACCACCTTAGAGATAGATAGAGTTTTATATAGATTTGGTACCTAGTGCTGGACCCATGTCCATAGCCCCTTATAGGATGGCTCCTTTATAGTTAGTCGAGCTTAAGAAACAATTAGAAGAGTTGTTGGATAAGCAGTTTGTTTATGGATATATGAATAGGATCTTTCACCCCTATCTCGATAATTTTGTGGTAGTATTCATAGATGATGTTTTGGTGTACTCTAAGACTAGAGAGGAGTTCGAGGAACACTTAAAGATTGTGCTGCAAACCTTTAAGGATTGACAACTTTATGCTAAGTTGTCCAAATGTGAGTTTTGGTTAGAGAAAGTGAGTTTTCTAGGACATGTGATATCCCAAGGTGGTATAGTTGTAGATCCTTCTAAGGTAGAAGTTGTTCTTAAGTGGGAGATTCCTAAGTCGGTGTTTGAGATTAGAAGTTTTCTGGGTTTAGTGGGATACTACCGGAGATTCATAGAAGGTTTCTCCATGTTAGCCTTGCCTTTGACCAAGCTAACTCGTAAGGGCCAAGTTTTTGTGTGGGATGCCCAGTGTGAGCATACTTTCCAAACCCTTAAGGAAAAGCTGACGACCGTACCAGTGTTAGCTTTGCATCATGAACATGCAGCTGATGTTTGTTAGACTCAGGGGGAGCTAAAAAGGATTAAGAAGCTGAGGTTCTTAGACTATGAAATGTTTTAGGCTTTTACATGCTAATTCAATTGAATGTCATATGTAAATTGTGTATGTCTAAGATGAGCTATCCTATAATCAATTGCATAAAACTCATTCATGTTTTCATAAAAAGCTTTTTCTGAAACACAAAGTTTTCATGAATGCATAAAAAGTCAAGTGTTCAAAGTTTCATGTTTTGGAAAAATATTTTTTCATTGGTTTAATCAATTACATTGGTAATCTATTACTTGAGAACTAAGAACATTTTAATCGATTATGAGTTTGTGGTAATCAATTACACAGTTCATAATCACAGAATGGACTTCCTGTGATAATTGATTACATTGCGATTTAATTGATTACTTTGTTCATAAGTCTTTTCCCGAAAGCTCAAGAACACGTTAGTCGATTATATAACTGGTTTAATCGATTACATAAGTGATATAATTGATTTTAATCGATTATTGACGGTTAAAACAATTTTCTATAAATAGATGTTAATTTTTTAAACAAATTACAATTACGAATTATCAAAGATTTTCATAATCTTTTTGGGCAACATTCAAAAGAAGAACTTGGTGAGAATGTTCTGAAATTTGTCTTTAAATCTTGATTCAAGTTTGGTAATCATTTTCATTCATAAGTGTTAGTATGTAGGTGTCCTAGAGACAAAATCTGATTTATCAGTTGAACACCTTGTTCTATTTATTATTTCTTGATTAATAAGAGCAAATTTTATCTTTATCATATTTATGTCTCACCTATATTTGTAGCAATATGCGTTTAAAGATAAGGCCTTAGGAATAGAACAAGTGTACACTTGAGGATCTATGATAGGGATCATGATCATGAGGATTCGAGGACACTACATGTTTATTGCCTAAAGATTGCTCCTAGTCTTGAATCATCAATAAAGGGCATTGATGATCTCAATAAGACTAGTACGACATCTTCTACTTGTATAGAGATACAAGGCAGGGACCTCATGGAATGCAGGCATGGTGATGCCTTAATTGATGTCGTGGGTGGATCTGTTGGGGAACAGATGGCACTGAACTTACCCACCGAGAGACTCCACAAGGATTCTTTAAAATATCATTGAATTTGTAAAGTCTCTTATCATTTGGTAGTGCGGATCTTCCTAGACTTGAGAATGTCATCGAATACTGTGTCCTAGGGTTATACTTTGACTGTACGACTCTATCTGCGTGAAAATGGGGAAAACAGTGTACTTGTAACACCCTGAAATTTCGATAATTGAAAATAGATGTTTGATGTATTTATTGTGTTATTTGACTATTTTATTAGTTTAGATTAGATGAAATGTTATGTGAATTATCCATGTGCAATCACTTGGTCTAAATGTCAAGTTATGTGGAGTTTGTTTAAGCTGAGTTGTAATTGAATGATTCCAAGTTTGACTCAAAACCTGTTTTAGTAAAATCACAGTTCTGGATTGGTTAACGGTTGACTCCTAACCCATATATGTAACTTTTGATTGTTGGGATTGGCAAATTTTAGAAGGCTATTTGGCTCACTTGGACGAGTCAAGGGGATTTTAAAAGCATGAAGCAGCCTCTAAATCACAAAAATGATGGTCTTCTTTCCCCAAAACAGCACCCAAACCCCTCCCCCTCCTCCTCCACCAGCCACGGCCACCGGTGACCGCCACGAGCAGCCGTTTCTTGCCGTTGAACCACTGCATGAAGAGGAACACTTTAATTGGAGCGGAATCTTCAAAACTCAACTCGAGGTTTCAGTAGAGAACGGAGCCTCCAATCCTCCTTTATTTGTTTCTTTGAGGTAACCATTGTTTCCTTGTCTTCTCTTAGCTAGTTTAAAGTCTCTCTTGATATCTCTTGTGATTTGGGTATCGTTATTGGCTGTTTTTATACTTCCTTTGAAAACCCTTTGAAAATGAGATATTGTAAAAAAAATCTCTTTTTTATGAAACTAATGTCATTTCTGTGATCCTTGTTGAACTCCGAGCACATTGGTGTGATCAAAATTTCAAAATGATGTCTTTTGATGTGGACTCCCAAAACACAATTTTAGCCCCTTTTCAATTTGAGAGGGTATTTGACCCCAAATGTTAATTTTGACCTTGCCTTTGAAATCTATACTAAATTATTTTCAATTTGGTATATAGAGCTCTGCGTTTGAACCAAAGCATGTGAACTTGAGAAATCTCAAAACGACGTTTCAAGGAGCTAACAGAAGGATATAGATAGGTAAGGGGAGTTTATTATTTGGTTATAGTTTTGATACCATAGTTGGGGGCCAGGGAGTCCAACTATGAAGATAACTATCTGTCCCTGCTGTGTGCAGGTTTTTCAAGAAAAACTAAGTTTTTAACTAATTGGATGCGATGTATTTATGAGTGATGTGTGTTTGTTCCTATGTGTGCTCGTTTTCAAGGAAAATGATGTTTTTAATTAATGGGATGCGATGAATTTGCTTGTTGATGGATAAAACTATGAATGATGTTGTAGTTATAATGATTGGATTTTTGGGAAAAGTTTTAATACAGAGGAGACTCTACCCAAAATTTTAGAATATGTTTTCTTATTTAATTCTTTACTAAATTTTTAAATGGGCATAAGAATTTGTTTTCTATACTGTAGTCCTCCTCTTTAATTTAGAATTTTCCTAAATTACCAATCTTGTGGTAATATAAATTGTGAATGAATGAGGTTTGTATTGTTTGAAGACCTGGGGAATATGAATCTCAGGCATATGGTATATAGATGTAAAATGCGATTGTCCATGATGTTGATGATGATATTGAAATGAAATTATGTTGATGATTATATTAATATGAGATGATATTGATGATTATGATGATGATGTTGAAATGAGATAATGTTGATTGGGTTGATGATGTTGACATGAGATAATGATGATATAGTTGATGATGTTGAATATTGATGTTTGTGATGATTATATTGAAATAAAATGATGTTGATGACATTATGACATGATGATGATGATGTTGATAATGACATTGACGAGGGATAATGTTAATGTGAACAATGTCATTGTGTGATGTGGATATACATGGATACCCATGGGGGGTGTATAACTGGTTATCCTTGCGAGGAAGGATTTGTTCCTAGCCAGGTCATGCACTGATGGTGCCCATGGTTGTATGCGGTATATGTCCACGTGGGGTGTAGTGATCGATTAAATATCCTTGCGAGGAAAGGTTTACGAATTTTAAGCTTCCCAGGAAAGAAAGGGATTGTTTAAAATTCTGGTCCCTAGCTATCCATGGTCAGTGCATCAGTGATGTTGTGTATGTCCATGGGGGTGCATGACTGGATAACCTTGCGAGGGAGAGTTTACGAATTTTAAGCATCCTAAGAGAAAGAAAGGGGATTGTTTAAAATTTCGATCCCTATCTATCCATGGTCAGTCAATTGATGGTGCCCTTATATTTGCATGGATGGACATAGAATGATGGACATTAAGTACCGGGGGTACTAGGGGGCAATCACTATATTTGGAACTCCCTTATGACTCAGGGCTGATTATCATGAGGGGGAAGCAACCAGTGTACGACAGCGTGACCTCGATGAGCTATTGCATCATTATCCTGAGAGAGACTATTTCCATGAGGATCATACCACATTGCATTTTGAGAGATGAGTCAGGTGAATGCATTATTCTGAGCATGATTGTTTGAGTTGTAAAGTGAATTTGGATGATGGGTTTGTCGAATGTGTATTGGACTGATGGATTTTGGTAATGATTATGGTTGTTGATTTTGTTTCATTTCCGATTGTTGTTACCTTATGCTTGTTGGTTTTGTATAATAAACTCACCATTGCATTTGTTGTACCGTGTGGTTGGTACCTGTGATGATCGTGAACTTTCGTTCATGTGAGAAAATGAGCAGCAATAGGTGACCTTGGAGGGAGATCTTCTTTTTGTTGGAGCCACCAAGCCGATGTGATGACGTTGGAATTCTTTTAGGAAAGATTCTTGTGCTTTGTTAATAAACTCTTTCAGAGTTAGTCCTTTAATTTTTTTTGTGGGCATGTATATTTTGAATTGTAAATACATGTAAAACTAAATTAAGTTCTTAACATGTGCATGATGAATACTGATTTAGTATATGCATACATATGTATTCAATTATTGTAATTGTATCATGTGTACGATGATTGTTATTGCGAAAAACTTACTATCATTTTCATAATCAAATTAATGGAGTTTTCATTAAAATTTGAAATTCACACGATTAGAGTTAGTGATGTCGTAGCGACGAGGCGGGTCGTTACAGTACTCTTAGGTATAACCTGAATACATGAGTATAGATGGACATGCCAAAAGGACTCACAATTCCTTACGAGAGATTAGTTGTTCATAAGACCGGTAGAGCTTGGATGACTTCTCGTTAACTCGGGAATCTATGAATAGTAAGAGATCTTGAGGAGTCATGATCTGTCTTAGAGTCAATAGAAGAAGATTCCTAGTTCCTATGAAAAGCTATATTTAGTCAATAAAGAGAGATGATACTTTATCCTTGCTCTCGACTAAATGTGAATGACGATGTGAGGGATGATGAAGACATGGTATCCAAATAAGAAAGGTAGATAACTTGATCAACTCAATTAGTTCTAGGGCTGCAAAGCATTACTAGTGTCTTATGTGGTTATTAAATGAATTGGGCACATTAAAAGAGTTTAATTGGTCCAAGTTTATTTTTGTCAGTGACTAATTGGGCCTAATGGGTCACGCACAAAGGTTATTCTTTGTTGTAAGTTATAGCGAGTTTGGGCCAATAATTAGTTATTGGGCTTTATCCAGACTATGAGTTAAATTTGGGGCATTAGTGATGAAATTGGTTTCTCCACTAATAATCCCAAATGTGTTGACAGGCACAATGGACCTTGGGCCATGAATCCTAGTAAGTCAAGGAGTGACTTGACCAAAATAAGTTTTGGGCAAATTCGAAATTTGAATTTGAAATTTGAAATTTGAAATTTTGAATTTTCAATTCTAATTCAAATTCAAATTATGAAATGGATAAGATTGAATTTATATTTGAGTTTAAATTTAAAATTTAAAATTTGAATATGAAATTTGAAATTGAATTTTAAATTCTATGAGGTTAGGTTGTTGAGGATAATTTAAATAATCTAAATAAATTATCCAATAAAGATTGGATGAAGATTCTCTCAACAACATTATCATTTGAATTCAGAATTCAAATGAGTTTTGTTGCAACAAACTTTGGAGGGATGAGAGAGAGAATGAGGCGGTTTTGATGAAAGAATCTTGATAGGTTTTTTTCCAAATATTCTGCAACAAATGGATAGGATCCATTCACTTGAATTTTGAATTCAAGTCTTGCAAAAGTGGAATAAACTCAAGGATGTTCTAGTAACATCTTGAATTTCAAAATTCCCAACAAACTGGGGCTGATTGGAGTGCTTATCTCACCTTAAATAGATGCCTATGGGGAGGATTTGATATTAGAAAATTTCACCCCCTCCTCTCTTGGTTCTAAACCAAGTTCTAGCATTTCCTCTCCCTCATCTTCTCTCCTCTTTTGCTGCACTTTCACCTGACCTCAAGGCACCACCCTTATAGTCTTGAGAAAAGAAACCAAATACTTGAAAGCCACACCTTGCGTGCGCCTAGCAAGCCACCAAGGAGAAGGAGGCATCAAGGAGAAGAAGTTCTCACTTGCAAGAAGGAGATAACCGTGTGGATCACCATTGAAGGACGTCATCTTCTTTGAGCCTTTAAGTGATAAAGGTATTTCTAAAACCTCAACGTGTTTCAATGAGTAATTCCTAAGCACACATAAATGAGGTGCATAGATGGTCTATGTTTTCGCATCAATTTTTTTTTTTGTTTTTCCCTCATGTGAGCACACTGCGGTTGGACCAAAGTGCTGCGGTTTTCGAACTATCATGTGGTATCAGAGCCTGACTCGTTGCTGCAAATGCATGGGGTTTTATTAGCAATTGAATTTTCAAAAATCGTTTTGAAATCTTCATCCTTTTCATGAACAAGATTCTTTAAATTTGTTTTTATTCTTTATGAAAGGATTATTTGCTTGTGATTATGTTCAAAGTGATACACCACTTTGTGGAGAGAAAAGTGGCAGCCAACAGGAGTCTTGGGGCAATGGATTTTTTATCAAGTCTAGTTGGACTAGAAGTGCCAAAGCCATGGTGCTTAAGAACACCTACCATAGCCGCCGCCTAGATATATCTAAGGCAGCCCCATCACATTTTAAATTTAGAATCTTAATCATGTTTTTGGGTTGATTATCAAATATTGATATTTTGATGAAGATGAATTCGATGGTGGCTTAGAATTTGCAAATTGTTTGTTTTGTTTCCTAACCTTCTTATAGGTACATGAACATATGGATGGTCATGGTGTTTTGCATGTATGTTTAAATTTCGATTTTAAATTTTAAATTTTGGTTAAATGGGATTGTATTTGTCCCAATTTAAATTTTACGTCTTTTATTTTAATTATTTTGGATCTAAAATTTGAATCGATAAAGTTCAAGCTTGTTGGACAGTGGAGAGACCAAGGAGGAGGCTCAGCCATGTTGATGGTCCCGAGCGAGTTCGATGAAGTTTTTGATCTGAGGCTTGAAGACGCTTTCGATGGAAAAACAGAAGGCACCATGATCATCCACCGTGTGTTTGAATTTTGAAATATGCATGATTTATATTTTGATTTTAAAATTTCAAATTTCAAATTTTGAATTTTGAAATCGCGACTACTAAGCATGATTATTAGACATAGTCACTCTATGACTAGTATGCATAATAAGACAAGCCATTTAAAATGAACTATGTGATAGTTAGTATGTCTAATTATGCATGCAAGATAAAATAAAAATTAATTAAAGATGAGACCGAAAATGAACCCTAAAATAAAATTATCTAGCATGTTTTGATTGTCTCCCATCGTCAATGGCACTCAAATCCCTTCTACATAGTAGTACTCTCTAGCTCAGCTAAGACCTATCATTTCGTTGGGTGATGGTGTTATTCGAAGTGTACGACACTTAGGATGATGGTTTGTGCTAGAATGGTGTATAGGCTGCAGGCTCAGTCGGGTCTATGCATCTAGGGAAATGTGGCCAGGTTGTTACATAGTGATGTGACACTAAGTGACAAAGAGTTGTCAACCTGATGATCTAAGAGAAGATATAAAGATGTTTTTGATAAGATCAACCCACTAGATAAGTTAGCTTTGCAGGCACAGTCGGAGACTGATGAACTTGGTCGTTCTCTTAGCCCACTATGGATATCCTTATGAAGGATAACTCTAAATCAATCACCGAGGGTCATTAATTTTAGAGAAAATAGTGGGAGGGCCATATACGTTTAAAAGTCTCCGTATTTGGTTATTAAATATCATGAAATACTTATGTATGTTTATTTTATTTTCAACAATTGAGTTATCGCTGAAAATTTTAATTTACACTCAATTCTAGATGCTAACAAGTTAACTAGTCCAAACTTCACGAATTGGTATCGAAATGTAAAAATAGTTTTACGTTCTGAAAAGATAGCATATGTTTTGGATTCTCATATTCCTATTGCCCCTGCTCAAGGGCAAGATGGGTATGCAAAGTATGACCAGGAAGCCCATAGAAAGCACCTAGCGGACAATGAGCAGGCAGTATGCATATTGCTTGCATCTTTGTCTGTGGAGCTTCAGCGTCAGCATGACCATATGGATGCTCCCTCCATTATCTTGCATTTGCAAGAGCTTTATGATAAGCAAGGGAGGGCTGAGCGTTTTGAAATCTCCAAGGAACTGTTTGGCTACAAGATGGTTGAGGGCACTGCGGTTGGACCGCATGTTCTCAAGATGATTGGGCTTATAGAGAAACTTGGTTCTCTAGGTTTTATCATGGACCATGAGCTAAGTGTTGACTTAGTCCTGCAATCCTTGTCACCTTCATTTAATGGCTTTGTGGTCAACTACCATATGAATAAGGTGGAGACAACACTCCCAGAGTTGTTGAATCTCCTGACCACTGCTGAGGGTGCTGTCAAAAAGAACAGGACCCAAGCCCTTCTGATTGGCGGGCCTAATAAGGCTAAGGGTAAGTCTGTAGAGACAGACAAGCTCAAGCCCAAGGGCAAGCCCAAAAAGAAGAAGGGCAAAGGCAAGGGTAAAGGAAAGGAGAAGTCTAAGGACAAGCCTAATGCTGTATGCTTCCATTGTCAGAAGGAAGGACATTGGAAGAGGAACTGCCTATTATACCTTGCGAGCCTTAAGGAAAGGAAGCATGGTGATGCTTTTGGTATGTTCACTATAGAAATAAATTTTTCAAGGGTTGATTCAGCTTCATGGGTATTGGATACTGGCTATGGTTCTCATATCTGCAATTTTTTGCAGGTACTGAAGAGTCCTAGGAATCTGGGGAAGAATGAGATCAATCTCCGCGTGGGGAATGGAGCAAGAGTTGCTGCACTTGCCGTTGGGGATGTGGATCTTATGTTGCCTACGGGCTTTTCCTTACATTTGAATAATTGTTTCTATGTTCCATCTATTTTCTGAAACATTATTTCTATTTCTAGTTTGGAACAATTTGGTTTTCACTTTATAATAAAATAAATATAAATTCAGGGAGAGTAAAGTAAATACAGGAATTAGGGGAAGAAAAATATAAGTTTTGATTAAGTTGGACTTTAAACATTGAACTTGAAAAAAAAAACAAAATGCTAAAACATTGTCAATCTTAAAAAGTTTTATGTAAAGGATAATTGACACTTGATCTTGGCTAGCAAGCTAAGTTTCTTTCAAGTATCAAACAAAAGTTCCTAGAAACACTTCTGCTGAAGAACATTCAAGAATTAAAAATGTTCAATTGAAGTTTGGCATGATCAAAAGCCAAAAATAGGGAGATTGTTAGACTAAAGGGGGAGCAAAGAAGGATCAATGAAGCTGATGATTTAGACATAAATGTTTAGGCTTTTTACATGCCAATTCAATTGAATTGCATTTGTAATTTGTGTATGTCTAAGTTGATGCTGAAAGATAGGGCCTTGAAGCCCGAAGGCATGTGAGAAGAAAAAAAAAAAAATTTCCAAGCGGAAACACACATACCACACAAGAATCATTCTTTAAGACATAGATGTTACCTTGTTTATATTCGAAACTTGATGATCAAGGATAGGCTTGAAGATACAAGCCCTCTAATGTTGATCCACACCACTTCTTGTCAAGACTCAAGAACACTTCTTGAAGGCCACCAACAAATACCAAAGGAGGCAAGCTAGACGCACCAATGGAGAGGAAGAAGGTTAGGTTTTAGAGTGTTTTTTACTTATCTAAGAGACTCACCAATAGATGATATTGGTGGCTGAATTTTCAGCCAAAACTCACACAAAGGGGCACGTGAAAATAGAGGAAAGTAGATTATGGTTTTTCCTCTCAAAAACTATTATAGAACTATGATCACAATAGCACATTTTATAGAAGAGTTTGAGTCAGATTTTTAACCAAAAAATCTGATCATGAAGCATCCCACACGTGAAGATAAGATAGAGTTGTTGCATTTCAAAAATGGCCAACAACCTCCTATCTTATCCTCCTAAGACCAAGTCAATTACTTGGGATTTATTTTTGCCAAAAGATAATCATATATCAGCCATGTTTATGCCTATAATTAGCCCTCAAACTTCTTCCTAAAATCTAGGACATGATCATGATAAGATTCTAGTTGAATTCAAATTCAAATCTAGCTCTTATCTTCTCCTTTTGATATGAAACTAACTACTATAGTTAAGTCATATTCAAATATTTAAATTCAAAATTTAAATTATCAAATTTAAATATTAGATAATTAATTTAACTATTTAAATTAATTAATAATGTCTTGGACTATCCAAACCCATCAACTCCATTCAAGCGCCCCTCTCTCTTTAAGATAAGTATCCAAACTCTTTCTTAGGCCAATAATCATTATTAGGCCCAAAACCTTTAATGCTATAATGTCATGACAATAAAGTGTTAGTGTGTGACCCATTAGGCCCAACATAGCTACTGGCATAAATGAGTTTGAGCCCAACAAGGCCACTACCCATTTAATGACAACACAGAGCACTAGCAATGCTTTGTTGCCCCAGAACTAGTTAGGTAAATGACAAGATCATCCTATTAAATCTATTTGTTTTCTGTATGTATTTCCTTTCATCTCGGTTACCTTCCCATATAACCTAGGGTAAGGAAATGTATCAGCCCTTGCGGTCTAGGGTAAGCTTTGATACAAAATAGGGAGTCTCCAATTTTACTGACTCTAAAAGCAAATCATCTCATGATTTCTTTTACTATGCATAGATTCCCGAGTCCCGTAAATGTCATCCCGATTTCTCTGGTTTACAGATAACCTAATCTCTCACAGAGATTTGATGAATTCCTTCAACTAGTCACCCTAGATTCGTGTTCTTTCAAGACATGCCCAAAGGTATACCTATGTGTCTCCATGTTTCAGGCAGACAAGGTATACAATCAAAGCATGTCTTCTAGAACACAGTCTAGGTGAAAACTTCTGGTCTAAGGAAAGACACACCCAAATAATAAGAGACAACTCTAATGATACTATTTGTGAGATTTCCTCATAGAGTCTCTTTGTGGGTCCGTTCAGTGCGAGCTATACCCTTATAGGTCCACCCACGACTTTAGCTAAGACATCTCCATGTCTGTAGCTCATGAGGTCTTTACCTTGTATTTGCATACAAGTAGATAAGTCGTGCTGGTCTTATCCGAGATCACTGATCCCCATTCTCAGTGTGTCTAGACTAGGAACTTAAAATTTAGGAGTAGACATTTGGTATCCTTGAATCCTCATGATCGTGATCCCATCACTGATACTCAAGAGATACCTATTCTATTCCAAGGGTTTTATCCAGTTACTCATATATTAATAATGATATCGAGACAAAATATGAAACAAGATAAAGAGGGCTTATAATTTATTCATGACAATATGAAAAGTACATGTACGTCCTAATTTAATGAAAAGATTGTCTCTAGGACATCCATATACTAACAGATGCCTCCTATGATCCATTGCATAAATCTCATTCATGCTTTTGCATTCCAGCTTTCATAAAAAGCTTTTTCGAAACTCAAAGTTTTCATGAGTGCATAAAAAGCTAAGTGTTCCATGTTTCAAGTTTTGGGAAAAATGTTTTCTCATTGGTTTATTCGATTACCAACAAGTGGTAATCTATTACTTGAAAACAGAGAACATATTTAATCGATTAGAAGTATATGGTAATCAATTACACAGTTCAAAATCACATAATGGACTCCCTGTGATAATCGATTACAACACTATGCTAATCGATTACTTGGTTTTAATTTTCACTAGAGATTCCTATGATAACCAATTACATTGCATTTTAATCGATTACATTGTTCGTAATTCTTTTCTAGAAAGCCTGAAGAACACTTTAATCAATTACTTAAGTGATTTAATCGATTACTGGCTGTTATAACTATTTTCTTTATAAATAGATACAACTTGTTTGACTTAAAAACAACGAATTTCATAACCCTTTCATTAAAGAGAAAAGATGTTATGAGCATTTCATTGTTTGACCCACAAATCTTGTAACTTCAAGAAACCTTGTGAGAATTTCTTTTTAGGCACTTTCAAAAGCAAAGTTTTAGAGAGAATGTTCTGAGATTTTCATTTAACCTTGGTTCAAGATTCTTAATCATCTGCACACATCTGCATTAGATCCCAGGTTGTATCTCTCCTTCTTTATCTGGTGTAATTTCTTTTAGAAATTCAAAGTTTGTAACTAGTGCAATAGTTTCTTAAAGTTTTCTAGAATAGGTTTTTCTAGAGGAAGATTAGAGAAGGGTGATTCTCTAAGTCTTGATCACAGAGGGTCTAAAGTTGTTAGATGCCTTGTTCTTAGTCTAGGTATGCTTAATAGTGATTGTAAGAGGAAAATCAACATTATGGTACCTTGATAATGGATGCTATAGACACATGATAGGTGACATGTCCATGCTCACAAACTTAACTCTTAAAGATGGAGGATATGTCACTTACGGTGATAACAACAAAGGAAAGATCATTGGAGAAGGAAACATAGGAGATAGCTTTAAAACAAAGATAAGAAATGTTCTTATGTGGAAGGTCTAATGTACAATCTCCTAAGCATAAGCCAACTATGTGACAAAGGACCCAAGGTTTCCTTCAATGACAATTGTTGTTTGATATGTGATGGTCAAACCGATGAGGTTATTCATGTTGTTAAAAGAAAGGGTAACATCTATATTCTCTCTATTGAACATGAATTCATTCACAACACTAGTTGCCCAGTAAGTAAAGTTAATGAAACATGGCTATGGCAAAAGGGGAAAAAACTAAGATTTCTTTTCAAAATAAAAATGTTGTTTCCACCTCAAGACCCCTTGAATTGCTTCATATGGATTTATTTGGTCCTTCTAGAACTATGAGTTTGGGGGATAATTTCTATGGGTTTGTTGACTTTGTTTATAAGATCCAAGAGTGATGCTTTCATGGCATTTAGAAAATTAGTCAAGCTAATTCAAAATGAAAAAGCATGCAAAATTATCTCAATAAGAAGTGATCATGGTGGTGAATTCCAAAATGAGTATTTTGAAAAGTTTTGTGAAGAAAATGGAATCAACCACAATTTTTCAGCTCCAAGAACACCCCAACAAAATGGTGTTGTGGAGAGGAAAAATAGATCCCTTGAAGAAGGAGCAAGAACTTTTCTTAATGAGACATATTTGCCTAAACATTTTTGGGCTGATGCGGTAAGTATAGTTTGCTATACTTTGAATAGATTACTCATAAGGCCTATTTTAAAGAAAACTCCTTATGAACTATACAAAGGTAGAAAACCAAACATCTCTCACTTAAGAGCATTTGGCTGCAAGTGTTTTGTTTTAAACAATGGTAAAGATTCTCTTGGCAAATTTGATGGTAAAGCTGATGAAGCAATCTTTCTTGGATATTTATTGCAAAGTAAAGCATATAGAGTCTTTAATAAAAGAACCTTGTGCATGGAAGAATTTGTACATGTTATTTGTGATGAATCTAACTCCTCCAAAGAGGAAAAGAAGTGTGATATTAATGCAGGTCCAATAGAGGAGTTTATACAATTAAATGGATAAAAAAAAAGATAAGAAAGAACCAAATGCAAAAATAAAACATTCAACACCTATCCAAAAGCCCAAGGATTGGAGAACTACAAGAGACCTCTCCCTTGACAACATTATTGGTGAAGTTTCTAAGGGAGTTTCTACTGGATCCTCACAAAGAAATCTATGTTGTGATATGGCTTTTGTTTCACAAATTGAACAAAAGAGCATTGACCAAGCTTTGCTTGATGAACATTGGATGATTTCCATGCATGATGAATTGAATCAATTTAAGAGAAATGTAGTTTGGGAACTTGTTCCTAGACCCTCTTCTCACAAACCTATTGGCACCAAGTGGGTTTTCAGAAACAAACTTGATGAAAGTGGCATCATAGTTAGGAATAAAGCAAGATTGGTTGCAAAAGGTTACAATCAAGAGGAAGGTATAGACTATGATGAAACCTATGCTCCAGTAGCAAGGTTAGAGGCCATTAGGTTGTTGCTTGCATATGCATGTTTCATAGATTTTAAATTGTTTCAAATGGATGTAAATAATGCTTTTCTAAATGGATATATTGATTTAAAATATCCAAACCATGTTTTTAAACTAAGAAAAACTCTTTATTGTTTAAAACAAGATCGTGGTCTTGGTATGAAAGATTGAGCAACTTTTTGCTTAGTCAATCTTTCATAAGAGGACAAGTGGACAAAACCTTGTTCATCAAGAAAAATGGCAATGATATCTTATCGGTTCAAATTTATGTTGATGATATAATATTTGGTTCAACTAATCAATCTCTGTGCAAGGAATTTTCTATCTCAATGCAGAGTGAGTTTGAAATGTCAATGATGGGAGACTTAACATTCTTCCTTGTGAAAACACAATGAACACACTACAAATAAACCAAGAGGGGGGTGAATTGGTTTAAAACAGGTATTAAAAATTTTCTAAACAAATTGCGGAATTAAAACTTGGATTGTATCACTTAAACACCTTTTGAAAAAAAATCCTAAACTTTTCTTTCAATCAAGATCAACCTTGATATACATGTAATGACAAAAATATTTCTTTGCTAATAATATTTTGAGTACCCAAGTACAAGCAATGAAATATACACAGAATTAGAACAAAAGACTCAACAATTTATACTAGTTCACCTCTCTAGCATGGAGGCTACATCCAATGTCTTCCAACCAACACTAGGTTAGAGTTTTCACTTTATCAACCCTAGATAAAGAATCTGAATTCTAAAACACTATTAGAAAACAAATCACAAAGATCCTAAGAACCTTACTCAGATCCTTAACCCTAGAGAACCATACTCTAGAAATCTTGAAAAGAAATATCTTGATATATCATAGCAAAATTTTAATACACAGAAAAATTCTAAAGAAAGATTTAAGAGAAACACAACCTGTGATCCTTCAATGTATGAATGAATGAATGAAGTTACCAATCAATCAGGTTGAATGAAATTCAAAGCTCATAATCAAAACTCTTGAAAACCCTTCTTTTCTTTAACACATCATCTTAAAGACTCACAAATCTTGATCTCATAAGATGTGTTTCACACTCAGAACAAATCAGTACATTGGGCTCTTAGAAAGCTTAGTATCTTTTGGGTAATTCACACATATGCTCAGACAATTCGTTCTATGTCTATTTATAAAGAGTAGACCCATAAAAGCTTTTATAAAACTGATTTAACTAATAGTAATCGATTAAAACGATAGTGTAATCGATTATTTTATCATATGTAATCGATTAAAATACCAGATAATTGATTAATATGTTCTTGAGCTTCCTGGCAAAGATTTCATGAACAAGATAATCGATTAATACGCAATGTAATCGATTAAAGCAGTCTTCACGTATGTGAAATGAGATGTAATAATCAATTACATAATACTGGTAATCGATTAAACCAGTAAAGCTTATACTATGAATTATGCCTGTGTAATCGATTACTGATTGTGGTAATTGATTAAATCAGTAATGCATCAAATTTAAAGAATAAAGATAATCGATTACATAACATGGTAATCGATTAAAGCAGTGATGCATAATTTTCATATTGCACTATGTAATTGATTACAAGAAGCTTGTAATCGACTAATATGTTCTACATGGCTTTTCCAGATTTAGAACAAAGCCTTTTAATCGATTAAAACACTGTGTAATTGATTAAAGCAGTAATATTTCATTTTTCCAAAAACATAACCATGAGAACTTAACTTCTTTTGAAATCATTGAATTGCTTTAGTCATTTAATCAAAAACATGTATGCATGAGGATGAAAATGTAAATGCAATGCAAAGATCACATGGCAATGAACTTGAACCACTTAGACAAATTACAAATGCTTTCAAATGGATTGGGCATGTAAAAAGCTAAAACACCAAGCCATTACTTCATCCTTGATTCAATCTTCTTGCAGCTTCCCCTAAATCCAACAATCTCCCCCTTTTTGGCTTTGAGCATGCCAAATATCAATTGTCCATTTGTCTAACTTTTAATTGCTTTTGAGGGATGAATGATAAGAGAATTATACTTGATATCCTGAAATCAAATCAACTTTTTGCAAGAACAAGTGTTAAGTATTCTGTTTGCATAAGCATAACTCATTCCTTAGATATGCTCCCCCTGACTTGGATAGATTTTACCCAAAAAAAAAAAATAGAGCATTCATGCACAACTAATTCTTCCATTAACTCAAAATTATTTTCAAATTATTTCTACCCCTACAATTATTACAATTATTTCTCCCCCTATTTGGCTTATCAAATGCAAAAATAATAGAGAGAACAAGAAGAATATAAAAGGAGAAAAGAACTTTCATTAATGGAAATGATACAGTACATTAATCAATTGAAACATAAAAAAAACATTAAGATAACTAGCAAAGCATAACATAAATAGCAACAGAAAAGAAAACACAAGCACCTTAAGCTAATTTATCAAAGTCATCAAGAAACAGCCTGGATTTCATCTCATCCAAAGATGAATTAGTCTCAGCCCTGTGCTC
>QARZ01040418.1:72453-84186 GCA_013407115.1 Glycine latifolia
GGATAAGTCGAGGTTTTGAATCAGATTTAACTAACAAGTATTTTATTGCAACATGATCAGTAGTAATCTATTACAGGAATCTGGTAATCTATTATAATAGACAACACTTCTTTTGTGTTTACATTGAGTTGGTGTGCTTCTTCATGCTTTTCCAAGACATACAAGTTAGCTTGGATGTGGTCTTGAAGTGCTTGAGTCCTAGCTCTTGTCATTGGTCCTTTAAAGCTCACCAAAGGAAGTGCTTCAAGCTCTCCTTGGAAATGTCTTTGGAGCTTGTTGTGGACTTCTCTTGCATAATAAGTTGGAACAAATCTTTCTGTCAAATATATTTTCAAGTCATTCCAGGCTTGTATTCTTTCTCTTCTCAACCTCTCTATGTCCATTAGAACTTGGTTCCACCACACCAAAGCATAGCCACCAAATTCTAGAGTTGCTAGAATCACTTTCTTTTCTTCATCAAATTGTTGGCATGAGAAAATTTGTTCTACTTTCATCTCCCACTCAAAGTACACTTCAGGATTATTATCACCATAGAATTTTAGAATTTTTATTTTCACTCCACTCAATCCTCCATTCCTCCCATCTCTCTCTTCTCTTCTAAGCCTCCAATCTCCCTCTATTTTCCCTCTTATGATTGTTTCTTCTATTATTTTCTCTCCTTTCCTCCCTCTCACTCCTCTCATCATAATAATTTCCTCCATGAGAAGAAGCATATTCACTCAGCTACTACCATGAGCCTCTCCATCCACACTTCCCATTGGGCTACTCCTTCTTTTGGTTCCCTTTTGTAACTCCTTAAATTTTGCATCCATTTTGGTTTACAAGTTGTCCATTTGTTTTGTCATGATTTTCATCAACCCAGAGGTCCTAGGTGACAAAGCCTCTTCTCCACTTGAACTCATCCTTCAAAACAAAAGGTTAGCAAAACACAAGTATATAAGAAAATTCTCACCACTCTCAGTGTTTGTCACTCACACTTGTGTTTCCACACTTTATGTTGGCTTTTTCTTTAATGTTCTCTCTTGCCTTTTTCCACTCTAACTTCGCTATAGTTCTTAAGCAACATTCTCAATCCAATTAAGCTTCTTTACTATAGTGAAATAGGAAACAATTCTAGGCTAGACTCAAGAGTCCAAAGAACAAGAAAACTCTAAGACAAAGCCTTGGAATTTTTAAGAGACAGGCAACAAAAGAAAAAATTTAGAAAAGCACAACTCAAATTGGAATTTAATGAGACAACTCAAGGAATATTATTGGTTGTACCAAAATGCACAAGGAGGATATGCCAAGTAAATTCAATTGTTAGAAGCCAAATTTCATCAAATTTGCATGTCATACAAGTTCACTTAATTTTGTGGTTCAAAGGAAATTTTGGAACTTGTAATTTTGTAACTTTCTTTGCTTTTAAATTCTGTTTTTCTTTGAATTTTTCCAGCAACTAAATCAATATTTTCTTGGCTGCACTTTCATTAATTTTCCAGCCACAAATCACAAACTTTTTTTCGGCTACACTTTGAATATTTTTCTTTTTAACAAGTTCAATAATCCTCTAAGAAATTGATGAATCACGAAAATACGATGTATAACAATTGTAAAATTTTGCTTCTAACAACTCAATTCAGTTTAGGGATGAGATTAGAATCAAAACAAGTGGTTATACAGCACAAAAACAACTACTAACACTAGATTACAAGAATCAAAACTAGAATTATCAAGAACAATTGAAGAACATGAAGAACAAGACAAACAAGAAGACTTGAAATCAAACAAAACATGAAGAAATACTCAAGGGTTATGTGGCAGATCACTACGTAAGACTAACCCACCAAGGATTTTTCACAAAAACACAAGAACACTAAGAAAAGAAAGGATTTATAGATTTTCGAAAAGCTGCAGAATTTTTACCTTTGAAGAACTTTTAAGAACTGAACTTGATGAAGAATTCCACAAGGATCCGCTCTAGATACCACTTGATGTATGGCTGAACCCATCAACCATTAGTTTTCCCAAATCTACCTTGCAATGAAACCCAATCTTCAAGAATCTTTTAAGAACTCTAAGCTTTCAGCACTTTCACAGAATATGGCTGTTTAGAAGTTTTTATTTTCAGCAATGGAAGATGGAAAAGGTAAGGGATGAAGATGGATGACACCATGGCAAAGCTTTCCAATAAGCCTAGGAAGAATCACCATAATAGCATTGAGAAGCCATTGATAAGACCTACGAGGTTCTTGCACAAGAACAAAGAGAAAACTCTCTCACAATTTCTTAGATTTGCATTCAATGATCAAAATTCGAAGTTCCTACATTCTGTTTTGGATAGCCTTATATAGAAAAATGAATATAACTACATGTGATCGATTATTACGTCCATGTAATCGATTAAATACTCTTAAGTAATCAATTAATGAGTCTTGGAATCGATTATTTTGTTCTTGATCTTCCTGGAAACAGATGTATGAACAAAATAATCGATTATTTTGTCAGGTAATCGATTAAAATAGAGCGTTCCCTGTCAAAAAGTGCTTTGTAATCGATTACAGTAGCTGGTAATCGATTACAGGTGTCTGGTAATCGATTACAGGTGTTAGGAACTATTTACAAAATGCCTAAGTAATTTATTATAGGAATATGGTAATCTATTACAACATACAACACTTCTTTTATCTTTGCACTGAGATGGTGTGCTTCTTCATGCTTTTCCAAGAGATACAAGTTAGCTTGGATGTGGTCTTGAAGTGCTTGAGTCTTAGCTCTTGTCATTGGTCCTTTAAAGCTCACCAAAGGAAGTGCTTCAAGCTCTCCTTCTAGACCTTTAGCTTGCCTTGGACCTCCATCATTAGTCCCCTGATTCTTTTTGTGGATATATGTAACTTTCCAGGTGTATATACATGTAAACAAAAAAAAAATGTTCTAAACATACGAATGATATGTACTGGTTTAGTATATGCATACATATGTATTCAATTATGTAATTGTACCGTGTATGATAATTGTATTATCGCAAAAAATTTACTACCATTTTCATAATCAAATTAATGGAGTTTTCATTAAAATTTGAAATTCACACGATTAAAGTTACTGATATCGTAGCGACGAGGCAGGTCATTACATTAGTGGTATCAGAGCCATGTCGAACCTTTTTCGACCGGTGAGTTGTGAGTCTATTGTATTTCTCTGTGCATTCTGTGTTTGTTTAATTGAATGTTTGATGCTTTGAGTAATTAACTGTTTGTAGTTGTTTGAGCTGTTTGTGTTTGAGACTTGCGCACATTGTTGTGATGTATAGGTTGTGGATATTTCTTGGGGTTGTCATAACATGTTTGTATTTCTGATGTCTATTATACCATGAGTTCCAATGCCTTGTCATGAGTTATCAGACTGGCCACCTGGGTAATTCATGAAGTGCAATGGAACATTATGGCAAACAATCAGGAATACAAAGAGTGAAGAATCAATGTAGAACTGTCTTGTGCTTTTGAGTGTGTATTCTAAAAACAATAGGAATACCCACAATAACCAAGAGGGAGGTGAATCGGTTTAAACTTGGTCTTTTAAAATTTATTTATAAAATTAGAGTTAAAGGATCTTGTTCACTTTTAAATCAAGAATGCTTCAAATCAATCAAACCACTCAGCCCAAGAAATCAATTGCTTAAAACAGGACTTGTTGAGTAATGATAATAATGCCAATAACAAATGACCAAGATAATAGAGATTGAGGAATAGAAAATCAACACAAGAATTTATACTGGTTCACTTCTTAAGAGAAGCTACACCCAGTTTTTTCTAATTAACATTAGATTAGAGTTTCACTATTATCAAATTTTAGTTCTTACAAGCTTTACAACAATCACACTTTATCAAACCTAGATAAAGAATAGAAATCTAAAACCTTATTAGACTACTAGTGATCAAGAACCAGAGAATACTACTCTGTTCTTCCCCTAGAGAACCTTACTCTAGAACAAGCTTCAAATAACTCTTTACAATAGCTTCAAATAATCAAAAATACAAAAATGAATTTACAACCAGAGATAATGGAGAGAAACAACCTGATGAACCAATGAATGTAGATGCATATGATTTACCAATCAGAGTTGAAATGCAGAAATTGATTTCAAAACATGCTCTCCAAAACTTCTTTGAAAACTCTTGCCCAAGAAATCATTCAATACCCATGAAGATTAAAGAGTGTGACAATAACTTAGTTAACCCATAAAATCACTTTCTAACTTTGAGAAGACTTGTGTATATTCAGAAAATTCGAAGTATTCAAGTTAGTAAATTAGTCAAGCCTTCATTCTATTTATAAAAGCTTTTTGTAACAGACTGTAATCGATTACAACGCGCCAAATAATCAATTAAAATAGCTTATGTAATCAATTAAATTGTCATATAATCGATTAAAGTGTTCATAGCTCATCCTGGGTTTTTACAAGGAACTGAATAATCGATTAAACCGAGCTGTAATCGATTAAAGCAGTGAAGTTCATTGTGGAAACAAGCTTGTGTAATCGATTACAATTTTTGGTAATCGATTAAAGCAGTGAGGCATGCTTTTTATTTTTACTATGTAAACGATTACAAGAGTCATGTAATCGATTAATATGTTCATCATGGCTTTTCCAGATTTAAAACAAACCATTTAATTGATTAAATCGTTGTGTAATCGGTTAAAGCAGTAAGATTACATTTTCCAAAAACATTCACTATGACTTATTAATTTCTTTTAAGAACATGAATAGCTTTGATTCTTTAATTGAAAACATGTGAGTATGTTAATGATTATGTGCATGCAATGCAAGGATCAAAAGATTTCCCTCTCATACACTTAATTTAAATCAGAATCTTCAAGGCATGTGAAAAGCTCAAAACTTTCTTCTAAGGTACAAGCTTCATCTTCTTGTTGCTCCCCCTATATCCAACATATTCCTTCCAGGTTCTCACTTCTTGGTGTGCGCAGGAAGCAATGGCTGGTAGGAATGATCGTGCTATAGCTGATGCTCTCCAAGCCTTAGCTCAGGCTATGGGGAATCAGACTAAAGGAGAGACTATTGGAGATGCTGAGTAATAAGGGTTGGATCGCTTTTAGCGAAACAATCCCCCTACTTTCAATGGAGGATACAACCCTGATGGTGCTCAGAACTGGATACGGGAAATTGAGAAAATCTTTTGAGTTATGGCATGTCCGTAGGAGTAGAAGGTTGCTTTTGGCACCTACACACTGGTAGAAGAAGTTGAGTATTGGTGGGAGAACACTTGCCAATGTTTGGAGGCTGAAGGTCAAGCTGCGACCTGGGAAACCTTTAAGAAGGTATTCCTGGAAAAGTATTTTCCTGAAGATGTTAGGAAAAAGAAGATGGGATTTCTGGAGCTTAAGCAAGGAAACATGACTGTAGTTGAGTATGCAGCTAAGTTTGAAGAGTTGGTGAGGTACTTTCCTCATTACCAAGGAAGAGATGGCGAAAGCTCCAAGTGTGTGAAGTTCTTGAATGGCTTGGGACCTGAGGTGAAGCAAGCTATGAATTATCAAGGTGTTCGTCAGTTCCCTCTATTGGTTGTACGATATGGCATGAGGACTCTCGAGATAGGATGACGTATTATCAGAGTACAGGTCCAATGAAGAACAAGAAGACTGGGTCCCAGAATCGGGGAACACTATACCCAACCCCTCCTAAGCAATATGGTAATCGTCCCAACAATCAAAGGATTGGTGCTATGGGGTTTTCTAGAGGTAGTGGTAGCAGACCCATTACTTTTCTGACCCAGATCACCTGCCTCACGTGTGGTAAGCAAGCACATATCTCTTCAGACTGTGTGCAAAAAGACATGATCTGTTACAACTGCAGGCAGAAAGGTCACTTTCGAAGGGATTGCCCATATCCCAAGAAAGAGCAGGGAATGCTATTGAAAAAGGTCCTTTGGTTCCAATGAAAAATTTGATAATAATTTGATTCCCAAAGAATGGGATGAAATGACAGATGCTGAAAAAAGAGTTGTGCAATATGATTTTAAAGCTAAAAACATGATTACATTTGCTCTTTCTTCTGATGAATTCTTTAGAACTGTGAGATGCAGAAGCGCAAAAGAAATGTGGGAAATGTTAGAGGTAACTCATGAAGGAATAGATGAAGTAAGGGGATCAAGGAAGCAAGCCTTGATTCATGAATATGAAATGTTCAAGATGAGCAATACTTAAAACACATCTCAGCTACAAACAAGGTTCACTCACATTGTCAACTATCTTCTTGGTCTTGGAAAGACTTTTGATGTTGAAGAGTTAAACATCAAAATACTAAAGTGTTTAATAAGACCATGGCAACCAAAAGTTACAGCAATCAAGAAATCCAAAGATTTGTCTAAAATGTCCATGGTTGAACTTTTTGGTAAGCTTCTTGAGTATGAACTTGAAATGTCACAACGAACCAATGCAGAAGATGCAGATAAGAAACATAAAAGTATAGCCTTGAAAGCTGCATCCTCTAAAGTGGAAAAGGAAGGAGACTCAAGTGAAGAAGATAAAGATGACAACATGAATCTTATTGTCAAAAAGTTTAGCAAATTCATGAGAAGAAACAAGAATAGAAAGTTCAGTAAGTTCAACAAGAAAAATGACAACAACAACAACAACACCTCTACCAACTTCACTTGCTTTGAATGTGGAAAGTCTGGACACATTAAATCTGAATGTCCAATATTTTTTAAGAAGCAACAAGGTGAGAGGAAAACAATGAAAGAAGGGAAATCAAAGAAGGCATACTTAGCATGGAAGACAATGATTCAACTACCTCCGAGTCATCAAGTGAGAATGAAGAAGCAAATGTTTGCTTCACATCCACCTTAAGTGATGATGAAGATTTCTCAAGTGCTGAATCTCAGGTAAATTCTAAATATGATAATATTGTTGATGCTTTCCATGAAATGCATGAAGAGGCTCAAAGGCTTGCACAAACCAATAATAGGCTAAAAGGTAATATCAAATGGCATGTTACCAAAATTGTTGAATTGCAATCTGAATTTTGTAATTTGAAAGGGGTTAATGAAAAACTTATTTCAAATTACAATGCTAATGGATGTGTATGTGCCTCATCAACTTCAAATGTCAATAAATGCAATCTTTTACAAAAAGAGTCAAGGTGAAAAATAAATGCTTTTACTTTCTTTTGAAAAGGCTTTATAGAGCAAAATGTAGTTTGAATCAAATGGTTGGTGTTCAAAAATATGCTGGAGATACTTCCGGTTTGGGTTACAAACATGCATCAAAATCTTTTGGAAAAACAAAGTTTGTACCACCAAAACAGAAATATCAAAGAAGCTTTTCAAAAACCAAGTATCATTATTTGACTCATTTTGAAAAAGCATCAAGATCAATTACTTGCAATTATTGCATGAAGAAAGGTCATACATCTATTAGGTGCTATGCTAGGAGATACTATGTGCTTAATGGTGAATGCATTTGGGTGCCTAAGAGAAAAATGATTTCAACTAACCCCTATGGACCCAACTCACATTGGGTACCTTTCTTTGTCAATTAATTTGAATTTTGTAGGTGTGTCTAAGAGCAAAATCATCACTATGGTATCTTGACAGTGGTTGCTGTAGACACATGATAGGTGACATATCCATGCTTACAAATGTCATACTAAAAGATGGAGGATTTGTCACTTATGGTGATAATAACAAAGGGGAAATAGTTGGAGAAGGAAACATAGTAGACAACCTTAAAACTATGATCAGAAATGTCTTATATGTTGAAGGCTTGAAACATAATCTCCTAAGCATAAGCCAACTATGTGACAAAGGGTTCAAAGTGTCTTTCAATAACAATTGCTGTTTGATTTGTGACAGTCAAAGTGGTGAGGTTATCCATGTTGGTAAGAGAAAGGGTAACATTTATGTTCTATCCATTGATCATGCATTCATTCATAATACTAGCTGCCTTGTAAGTAAAACTAATGAAACATGGTTATGGCATAGAAGAGCTAGTCATATAAATATGCATCATAGGAACAAGCTTGTGAGAAAGGATTTGGTCATAGGCTTGCCTAAGCTTAAGTTTGAGAAGAATAAAATATGTGAAGCTTGTCAAAGAGGGAAACAAACAAAGAACTCTTTTCAAATAAAATTGTTGTTTCTACTTCTAGACCTTTTGAATTGCTTCATATGGATTTATTTGGTCCTTCAAGAACCATGAGCTTGGGGGGTAATTTCTATGGACTTGTCATTGTAGATGATTACTCAAGATACACATGGACTTTGTTCATAAGATCCAAGAGTAATGCATTCACAACATTTAGAAAGTTAGCCAAGATAATTCAAAATGAAAAAGCTTGCAATATTGTTTCAATTAGAAGCGATCATGGTGGAGAATTCCAAAATGAATACTTTGAAAAGTTTTCTGAAGAATTTGGAATTAATCACAATTTTTCAGCTCCAATAACACCTCAACAAAATGGTGTTGTGGAGAGGAAAAATAGATCACTTGAGGAAGGTGCAAGAGCACTTCTAAATGAAACAAACTTGCCTAAGCACTTTTGGGTTGATGCTGTAAGTACAGTTTGTTATACTTTGAATAGGATTCTCATAAGGCCTATTTTGAAGAAAACTCCTTATGAACTATACAAAGTAAGGAAACCAAACATATCTCATTTTAGAGCATTTGGCTGCAAGTGTTTTGTGTTAAACAATGGTAAAGATTCTCTTGGCAAATTTGATTCTAAGGCTGATGAAGCAATTTTTCTTGGTTACTCTTTGCAAAGTAAAGCTTATAGGATCTTTAATAAAAAAACATTGTGTGTTGAGGAATCTGTCCATATCATATGTAATGAGTCTAACCCCTCCAAGGAGAATTTGGAGTGTGATGTTGATGTAGGACAAATGGAAGAATTTCTGCAACTCAATGATCTAAATGGAAAAGAAAAAGCTGAACCAAATGATGAAGTGGAACAGTCAACACCTTTACAAAAGCACAAGGATTGGAGAACAACTAAAGATATTTCCCTTGACAACATAATTGGGGAAGTATCCAAGGGAGTTTCTACTAGATCCTCTTTAAAAAAATCTTTGTTGTAATATGGCTTTTGTTTCACAGATTGAACCAAAAAGTATTAATCAAGCTTTGCTGGATGAACATTGGTTAATAGCTATGCATGATGAGTTAATCAATTTAAAAGAAATGAAGTTTGGGAGTTAGTCCCTAGACCTTCCACTCATGAACCTATTGGCACTAAATGGATTTTTCGAAACAAGCTAGATGAAAGTGGCATCATAGTAAGAACAAGGCTAGATTGGTTGCTAAAGGATACAACCAAGAGGAAGGCATAGACTATGATGAAACTTATGCTTCAGTTGCTAGATTAGAAACCATTAGGTTGTTACTTGTATATGCTTGTTTAATGAATTTTAAATTGTTTCAAATGGATGTTAAAAGTGCATTTTAAATGGCTACATTGAGGAAGAAATATCTGTAGACCAACCTCCTGGATTTATTAATCATAATCATCCTAACCATGTTTTCAAATTAAGAAAAGCTTTGTATGGTTTGAAACAAGAACCAATATCTTGGTATGAGAGATTGAGCAAATTTCTGCTTGACCAATCTTTCACAAGAGGCGAAGTTGACAAAACCTTGTTCATCAAGAAAAGAGGAAATGATATCTTATTGGTCCAAATCTATGTGGATGACATTATATTTGGTTAAACTAATCAATCTATGTGCAGAGAATTTTCAGTATCAATGCAGAATGGGGGGAGCTTACATTCTTTCTAGAACTACAAGTCAAGCAATTGAAGAATGGAACCTTCCTTAGTCAAGCAAAGTATTGCCTGGAAATGATCAAGAAGTTTGAAATGGAAAATAGCAAGGATGCTGCAACACCAATGACAACATCTACCTATCTTGATTCAGATGACAAAGGAAAAAGTGTTGATGAGTCCAAATATAGGGGAATGATTGGATCTTTGTTATACTTAACTGCAAGTAGACCTGACATTATGTTAAGTGAATGCTTGTGTGCTAGATACCAAGCAAATGCCAAAGAGTCTCATCTATTTGCAGTCAAGAGGATCCTAAAATATTTAAAGTCTACACCAAGAGTAGGACTTTGGTATCCGAAAGGTATATCTATCAGCTTAATTGGATATTCTAATTCTAATTTTGCAGGGTGCAAATTGGACAGGAAGAGCACTAGTGGTACATGCCACTTGTTAGGAAGCTCTTTGATTTATTGGCTCTGCAAGAAGCAATCATGTGTTGCCTTATCTACAGCTGAAGCTGAATACGTTTCTGCTGGAAGCTGCTGTGCACAAAGTCTTTGGTTGAAGCAACAACTTCAAGACTTTGGTGTTGAGATAAAGGAGATACCCTTGCTGTGTGATAATACAAGTGCTACCAACATATCCAAAAATTCAGTTATGCACTCAAGGACCAAACACATTGAGATAATACATCACTTTATCAGAGATCATATCCAAAAGGGTAACATCAAAATGAAGTTTGTTGAAACTAACAATCAATTGAATGATATTTTTACAAAACCTTTGGCTAGAGATAGATTCTTTACACTAAGAAACATGCTAGGAATTCTTGATGAATCTAGTGTTTGCTAGCATGCTGTTTATGTGCTCATCTACATGAAATTTAATCACAAATTGGCCATTCATCTCAAAATATTGCAAATTCAAAATGTGCTGCATAATTATTGTTCAATATGATATTTTGACTATTATAATCAATTAAATTTGCTTTAAATGCTGTTCAGAAACAAAATTAAGCTTATGTAATCGATTACCTTAGTGGAATAATCGATTATTTCTTGCTTAAAAGGATTTCAGAAAAATAAGCCTCGTTATAATTCAACTTTTGGGCATGTCCTGAAAGAACACGAGTCTAGGGTGACTAGCTGAAGGAATTCTTCAAATCTCTATGAGAGATTAGGTTATCTGTAAACCGAAGAAATCGGGATGACATTTACGGGACTCGAGAATCTATGCATAGTAAAAGAAATCATGAGATGATTTGCCTTTAGAGTCAGTAAAATTGGAGACTCCCTATTTTGTATTAAAGCTTGCCCTAGACCGCAAGGGCTAATACGTTTCCTTACCCTAGGTTTTATGGGAAGGTAACTGAGATGAAAGGAAATACATACGGAAACCAAATAGATTTAATAGGATGATCTTGTCATTTACCTAACTAGTTCTGGGGCAACAAAGCATTGCTAGTGCTCTGTGTTGTCATTAAATGAGTAGTGGCCTTGTTGGGGCCAAACTCATTTATGTCAGTAGCTATGTTGGGCCTAATAGGTCACACACTAACATTTTATTGTCATGACATTATAGCATTAAAGGTTTTGGGCCTAATAATGGTTGTTGGCCCAAGAAAGAGTTTGGATACTTATCTTAAGAGAGAGGGGCGCATGAATGGAGTTAATGGGCTTGGATAGTACAAGTTGTGGTTCTCACCTCTGCAATATGTTGCAGGTACTTAAGAGTCCCAGAAGATTGGAGAAGAATTAGGTTGACCTCTGCGTTGGTAATGGAGCAAGAGTTGCTGCACAAGCTGTTGGAGATATAGACCTCATTTTGCCTACGGGCCTTTTATTGCATTTGAATAATTGCCTTTATGTTCCGGGCATTTCTAGAAACATTATTTCAATTTCTTGTTTAGAACGAGATGATTTTTCTTTTACTATTAGGGATGGTACATTTTCTATCATTATGAATGATATGGTTT
>QARZ01040423.1:0-23579 GCA_013407115.1 Glycine latifolia
AACCCTAAACCCTAAATCCACACACCCTAAACCTAAACCCTAACCCATTATCCATACCCCATAAACCTTAGACACGACACCCTTAACCATAAACACTAAGTCCTAAACCCTAAATGCACACACACACAACCCTAAACCATTAACCTAAACACTAACCCATTAACCTAAATTCACACCCCCTAAACCCTACACCATTAACTTTAAACCATAAATCCACACACCCTAAACCTAAACCCTAACCCATTATCCATACCACATAAACCCTGGACACTACACCCTTAACCATAAACACTAAGTCCTAAACCCTAATCCCTGACACATAAACCCTACGTCCTAAACCCTTAATCCTAAACCAACCATCTACATACCTAACACTAACATGAACAAACCTAATAATTTTCTTCCTAACATATACGAACCTAACATTTTAATAACCTAGAAAATTTTCTACAAACATATAATGTACGGCGCTAACAATTCAATAATAAAAAATGCTAAATTATAAAATCCACTTACTTGTTGACAGAGCTTCGTTGCAAGATAAATCTACCCAAACTCCCAAGCGAACCAAGCCAAACTTTTTCGCCCAAGCAAGAAAAGTTACAAATGGTAAATAGTAACAATTTTTGGCCCTTTTATAGACCCACCCTACCCAAACAAGCCTCAAATAGGCGTGTTTAAACACGCTTATTTTGGGCATGTTCAATGACCCCATTTCCTTAAATATTTTCCAAACTGCCCCCTTTTTCAAATTATTTAATTAATTTGTATTATTTATTTAAATTTGCCCTATTTTCTCTAAAATTGATCTTAAGAGTGGTTATCATCAAATAAGGATGAGGGAAGGGGATGAATGGAAAATGGATTTTGAAACTACATTTGGACTTTATGAATGGTTAGTTATGCCTTTTGGTTTGAATAATACACCTAGTACATTTATGAGACTTATGAACCATGTGCTTAGACACTTTATAGGCAAGTTTCTAGTAGTTTACTTTGATGACATTCTTGTTTATAGTGCCAATTTAAATTACCATTTAATGCATGTTAAATGTGTCTTGGAGGTGCTTAGGAAGAAAACATTGTATGGAGCAATTGATAAATGTTCTTTTTGCACTTCACAAGTTGTGTTTCTAGGTTTTGTGGTAGGTGCTGAAGGAGTCCAAGTGGATCAAGAGAAACTGAAAGCCATCATGGAGTGGCCAACTCCTACAAGTGTGAAAGATGTTAGAAGCTTTCATGGTTTGGCAAGCTTTTATAGGAGATTTGTCAAGGATTTTAGGACCATTACTTCTCCTTTGAATGAATTGATGAAGAAAACTGTGAGCTTCTCTTGGAAGCAAGAGCATGAAATTTTTTTCCAAACATTGATGTATAAATTGTCTCATGCACCTGATATGCTGCTAGCATATGTAGCTTTTAGGTTAAAAGCATTAAGAAACTAAGCATAAAATGTCAAATAAATGCTAGAATAAGTACAAAGTTCATCATTATTGTGTTTATCACTGATTTTCTGCAATTTTGATGTTAGGAGCCAAGAAAAGGAAGAAAAGAAGCAAAATAAAGAGCTAAGGATTTCTGGAATCTCGTGCCAACCGTGCCAAGGGCACGCCAATTGCGTGGGATTTACTGGAAGTTGGCGCCAGTCGCGCCAGAACCACACGGATCGTGCCACAAGTACCGGAATTTGGCGCCAGTCGCACGGGCGACGCTGGGAAATACGAATTAGCTTAAAGATAACATAAGAATAAAAGATATTAGGTTTTTATGACCTAAATATAAATAGGAAAGTAGTAGGATGTTTTTAGACACGAACACAGAGGCAGAAACAAAAAAAAAGGCATTGAAAAAGATCAAGGGAGGAGGAAGATCAAGAAGAAGGCCAAGATTGAGGGGTTTGATTATTCTTCGTTCTTTGTATTCTTTCTCTTCTACCTCATCATCATTGTATTCAAGCTAGACATAATCATGTCTGGCTAATTCCTGTTTGATTATGGTTAAAGCCAAAGCTAATGTGAACTCTTATGTAAATTGAATTGGTATTGATACAGCTTATAATAATTGTTTTGCTCTATCTTGTTCTTTAATGACCTTTGCCTCAATAGACTTGATCAATCTGTTAGGGTTCCAAGAACTAGGGTTCACAATAGGGATATTGGGATTTTAGTCTCTGAAAGCGGTAGAGTAACAATCTTTACATTACCTAGGGATAAGGGTGTAGAATTGCAAAGAAATAAAGATATCAGCTCAAAGCTTAATTTAAGAAGGGATTGCTAAGGAATTAGAAATCTTAATTAGATTAAAGGGTTAAATGACTAAGGAATCAGGGTATAACTAAATTACGTAAGATATATCCTTTGAATAATTAGATTAAGTAAAGTTAATAATCAATTCAATTATAGAAATAGGGATCAAAGGTGATTTGTGCTTTAACCACAATTCTTCCTCATTATTGCATAATCTTAATATTAATAATTTCTTAAAACCAAATCACAATCTTATTCTCTCAATTACATTATTTCTTTTCCAATTTAAAGAATCTAAATTACAATTAAACTGTAGTGCCTCAATCCTCGTGGGAACGATATCTTACTTATCATTTTATTACTTGAACGAGCGGTGCACTTGCCGTGTCGCAACAAGTTTTTGGCACCATTGCCGGGGATTGATTACGCTAATTTTCTTGTAATTTTGTTCTTTAATATTGGATTTTTGTTTTACTAATATGTTTTCTTTAGTTTATGCAAGGTTTAGTTGGACCTGAAGCTTTACATTTTGATCCTGAAATAGAAAAGACTGTGAGAAGAAACAGAAGACTAGCCAAGCAGAGACGGGAGACAGAAAAATCTAATTCAAACAGTGAATTAGAACCAGAGATGGCTGAAAGACTACCACCACAAGAGGAGGAATTAATGGAGGATATCCTTGCTCCATTATTCACAAGACCCAATCCTAGTATAGTCCGACCACCGATCGAGGCTAACAAATTTGATGTTAATCCATCATTAATTACTTTGGTGGAAAGGAGTCAATTTGGTGGAGAGGACGATGAAGATCCACACAATTTCATTGACAGATGTCTGAGGATCTGCGATACAATCAGACACCAGGGTGTATCAGATGATGCTATGAGATTACGATTATTTCCCTTTGCTGTTAAAGGAAAAGCACTTCGTTGGTTAGACAGACAAACTCCCAACAGTATCAGTACGTGGGAAGAACTTGTTACTAAATTTTTCTCTCAATATTTTTCTATGGAGACATATAACAGGTTGGTGAATGAGATCACCAATTTCACTCAGAATGAGAGAGAAAGTTTATGTGCAACTTGGAATAGGTTCCAGGAATTGATCAGGAAGTGTCCACAGTATGATATGACTGTGGGAAAGAAAGTACGCATATTCTTTAACGGGATGACTCCAGAATCAAGACTTATAGTGAATGTAGAAGCTGGAGGTTCGATTAGATCGAAGACAGCTACTTAGACGTATGAGTTAATTGATTCACTGGCTCACAATGAAAAAGAGAGCATAGTAGCTCAACCGAAGAGGGAAGTTATCCAATTGGGAAGCAATGATGCAATGTTGGCTGAGCAAAAGCTTTTATCACAGCAATTGGCAAGATTTAATGAGAAAATTGACAGGATGCAAGGTTCAGCAGTTCAAGCTTCAACTATCAGAGCACAGCCACCTATTTGTGAATACTGCCAGGGAGATCATGAATCAAATGAGTGTCCTACCTTGGTAGGAGCTGATCCAGTGTAGGTTAATGGAGTATGGTACGACCAGAGAAATCATTCTAACTTCCAGAGGACTTCGAATTATGCTCCAGGTAATAATTTCCAAAGAAGAATTCAGGGAGGAGGTTTGGATTACAAATCCAATAATTACTTGCAGCCTCCACCCATTCCATCTAAGGAGCCATCAGAATTAGAGAAGGCTATGTTGCAGTTGTCTAAGACTACAAATGAGCACATTCAAGTTACTAATTCTTTCATCAAGGAGACAAATGCCTTCATCAGTGAGACTTGAGCCCATCACAAGAATCAAGATGCTTCTAACAGAAATCTTGAAAATCAAATTGGTCAGTTGGCTAAGCAATTGACTAAGAGGTCTCAAGGACAATTCCCTAGTAACACTGTTGTCAACCCAAGGGAGCAAGCAAATGCAGTTACAACAAGAAGTGGACTTGTTACCAAATCTCCAGAAAGTCCGATGTCATTCAAAGAAAGGTTGAAGAGAAGACCACTACAGTTTCTGATGAACAGGTAGTTAAAGTGCCTTTAAGCAAGCCAGAAAAGAAACAGATGGATTTTTCTCATTTTGAGAAGCCACCTTATCCTATGAAGCTCAAGCAACAAGCTCAGAAGCAACAATATAACAAGTTTTTAGACATGTTTAAGAAATTGTACATTAATATTCCATTTGCAGAAGCTTGAGCTAACATGCCTAATTATGCTAAGTTTATGATTGAGTTGTTGTCTAGAAAGCATAAATTGCAGGAGTGTGAGACCATTGTACTTACTGAGGAGTGTAGTGCTATCATACAGAGGAAGCTTCCACCAAATCGTAAAGATCCAGGTAGTTTCAATATTCCCATTGCTATAGGTAATGTCAATGTGGGGAGAGCATTGTGTGATCTTGGAGCAAGCATTAATTTGATGCCATTGTCCCTATGCAAGTCATTGGGGATTTCTGAACTCAAGGCTACTAGAGTTTCTTTGCATCTTGCAGATCGCTCGTTAAGAAAACCGACTGGAGTCATAGAAGATGTTTTGGTAAAAGTAGATAAGTTTATTTTTCATACAGATTTTATTGTTTTAGATATGGAAGGTGAAAGTGAAATACCTCTTTTGTTAGGTAGATCATTTTTAGCTACTGCTAGAGCTTTAATTGATGTAGAGCAAGGAAAATTAGAACTTAGGATGGATGATGAATCTGTTACTTTTAATGTGTTTGATGTTATGAAAAATCCTTCTGATAATCATGATTGTTTCAGATTGGATGTTTTAGATACAGTAATCCATGCAGATAAAATAGATGACCAGAAGTTGGAGGAGGAACTGAAAGTCCTAGATACTGACGCACTACAAGAAGAAGTGGAGTTAATTGTGGAGGTGCTAGAGAAGGAAGAGGCCGACACAGTAACTGAAGCATCGAAGATTGAGCTTAAAGAATTACCCAGTACTTTGAAGTATGCATTTTTGGGAGATAATGAGACGTTTCCAGTTATCATTAATAAAGAGCTGAAGTTAGAAGAAGAAGAGAAGCTGTTGAAAGTTCTTAAGGAGCATAAGACTGCAATTGGGTGGACTATATCTAACTTGAAAGGAATTAATCCTTCTTTCTATACTCACAAGATTTTGTTGGAAGATGACATGAAGCCTGTGAGGTATCCTCAGAGGCGACTCAATCCTACAATGAAAGAACTGGTAAGGAAAAAGGTGGTGAAACTGTTAGATGCAGGGATGATCTACCCCATATCGGATACTGCATGGGTGAGTCCTGTTCAAACAGTTCCTAAGAAAGGTGGGATGACTGTAATTCAAAATAACAATAATGAGTTGATTCCCACTAGAACCATTACTGGTTGGAGGATGTGTGTGGACTACAGGAGACTTAATGATGCCACTCGAAAGGACCATTTTCCACTTCCATTCATTGATCAGATGCTTGAAAGGCTAGCTGGTCATGATTATTATTGTTTTCTTGATGGGTATTCCGGCTATAACCAAATTTTAGTGGCACCTGAAGATCAGGAGAAGACTGCTTTCACATGCCCATTTGGAGTCTTTACATACAGGAGAATGCCATTTGGCCTCTGCAATGCACCAGCGACATTTCAAAGGTGTATGCTTTCTATTTTCTCTGATATGGTAGAAAAATGCTTAGAGGTGTTTATAGATGATTTTTCTGTTTTTGGATCTAGTTCTGAATCATGTTTAATTAACCTAGCTAAAGTTTTGAGAAGGTGTCAGGAAACAAACCTTGTTTTGAATTGGGAAAAATGTCATTTCATGGTTCGTGAGGGTATTGTTTTAGGCCACAAAATTTCTAAAAAAGGAATAGAGGTTGACAAAGCTAAATTGATGTTGATTGAAAAACTTCCTCCTCCAGTTAATGCTACTAGGGTGAAGAGTTTTTTAGG
Organism: Glycine latifolia; assembly: GCA_013407115.1. Classification (NCBI taxonomy): domain Eukaryota; kingdom Viridiplantae; phylum Streptophyta; class Magnoliopsida; order Fabales; family Fabaceae; genus Glycine; species Glycine latifolia. The sequence goes on from QARZ01040423.1 coordinate 6,148, forward strand.
TCATGCAGGTTTTTATAGGAGGTTCATTAAAGATTTTTCTAAAATTGCCAAACCTCTTAGTCAACTTTTAACCAAAGAGAGTATTTTGTTTTTGATGAAGTTTGCCTCAATGCATTTAATGTGTTAAAAGAAAAACTTACCACTGCACCTATTTTAACAGCGCCTGATTGGAATTTACCTTTTGAATTAATGTGCGATGCAAGTGCATATGCCATTAGTGCTGTTTTGGTCAACGAAAGAATAAGTTATTGCATGCTATATATTATGCTAGTAAAGTTTTAAATGAGGCACAGGTTAATTATGCAACCACTGAAAAATAAATGCTAGTTGTAGTTTATGCTTTAGATAAATTTAGGTCCTATTTGATAGGTTCTAAAGTTAATATTTATACTGACCATGATGCTCTCAAGTATTTGATGACCAAACAGGATGCAAAACCAAGATTGTTCCGTTGGATGCTTTTGTTTAAGGAATTTGACTTGGAAATCAAGGACAAGATTGGAGTGGAGAATAAAGTAGCAGATCATCTTTCTAGGATTCAGGATAAAGAATTACAAGATGGGCCAGAGATAGCCATTAATGAAACTTTTTCTGATGAGTTAATGATGGTGATTGATATGGGTCCATGGTTTGCTGATATGGCTAACTTCAAATCTGTAGGTGTTCTTCCTGGAGGTCTTAATTGGCAGCAGAAGAAAAGGTTCCTTCATGAGGCAAAGAGGTATTAATGGGATAACCCTTTTCTTTATTTTAGATGTACTAATGGTGTTATTCGCAGATGTGTAGCTAGCCCAGAAGTGCCAAAGATTCTTTGGCATTGTCATTCTTCAGATTATGGAGAGCATTTTGGAGGAAATAGGACAGCACAAAAAGTATTACAGAGTGGTTATTATTGGTCGACGCTTTTCAAGGATGCAAGAGATTATGTGGAGAAGTGTGATAAGTGTCAGCGAACAGGTAACATATCTCGGAAAGATGAGATGCCTCTCAATAACATATTAGAGGTGGAACTGTTTGATGTTTGGGGAATTGATTTTATGGGACCCTTTCCCAAGTCACACTCTAATCAATACATTCTAGTGGCGGTAGATTATGTTTCTAAGTGGGTAGAAGCTGTTGCTTTACCTACTAATGATGCAAAGGTGGTTCTATCGTTCTTAAGGAAGAATATATTTACTCGTTTTGGAGTACCAAGAGCAATCATAAGTGATGGAGGCGATCATTTTTGCAACAAACAATTTTCAAGTTTGCTTGTGAAATATGGGGTTACCCATAGAGTGGCTACACCTTATCATCCGCAGACAAGTGGACAAGTTGAAATTTCCAACAGAGAATTAAAGAGAATTTTGGAGAAGACTGTTGGAAGTTCTCGGAAAGATTGGGCAAAGAACCTTGATGATGCGCTTTGGGCATACAGAACAGCTTTCAAAACCCCAATAGGTAAGTCACCATTTCAGATGTTATATGATAAGACTTGTCATCTTCCTGTAGAATTAGAGCATAAGGCTATGTGGGCTACAAAATATTTAAATTTTGAACTATCTAAAGCTAATGATAAAAGATTGCTGCAGTTAAATGAGCTTGATGAGTTCAGGTTAAATGCATATGAGAATGCTCAAATTTATAAGGAAAAGACTAAGAAGTGGCATGATGATAAGATTCGTCCAAAAGAATTTGAGCCAGGACAACAGGTATTACTTTACAATTCTCGCTTAAGACTTTTTCCAGGAAAATTAAAGTCCCACTGGTCTGGTCCATTCATTGTACGAGAGGTATATCCTTATGGAACAGTGGAAATTTCTCCACTAGACAGTGATAGATCGTTTAAAGTTAACAGATGCTGATTGAAGCTTTATCATGGAGGACAAGTGAATAGAAACACTGTTTCTGTACCTCTATTTTCACCTGAAGAATAAAGGTTTGATGCGTCAAGCTAAGTGACATTAAACAAAGCGCTACTTGGAAGGCAATCCAAGGATTTCAATTGTTTAATGTTCTTTAAATATTTCAATTATGTTTTTATTTAGTTAATCATTGCTATTTTTTTTGTTGATTTTAAAATCCTTGCAGTGTTATTTGATATGTTTTTATTTTAGGTTAGTTTGATTTTAGGAGTTTTTAGGTAAGTATTAGTTTCAATTTAAAAAAAAAAAAAAAAGCAAGTCTGTGCATTTGCACTGATCGCGTGAGCCTGGCGCCATTCGCGTCAGGAATATTGGAGTTTCACGCGACTCGCGTGAGACTGGCGCCATTCGCACCATTCATTCTGGAAGCCAGCGCGACTCGCGTGGGGATTACGCTAGTCGCGTGGCAATTCGAAATTGAATTTTAAAATTTAAAAACTGAAACCCTAATTTGGTAACTCCTATCTCTAACTCAGCAGCCACAACTCCTGGTTATTCACATTCAAAACGTTGCAAGCTCTTGAACTGCCAGTAACTTCCATATCATTTATAACCACCATAACTTCTCTTATTCCAAAAAGCTTATAAATACATTGTGTCCTTTACATTATTCTCATCCATTATCGCTCTAAGTCTTAGTAGTAGTTGAAAATAGACAAAGTGTTTGTTCTTTCTTAAGTTCTTGCTATTTTGGAAGCAACATTTGTTTTATTTCAAGTTCTTGAATCTGTTCAAATGGCTAAGGATAAGGTATGTATCACTCTTGTTAATCTTTGTCATTTATATTCTTTGGGGTTTATATTAGTATGCATGATGGTCAGGATTTGTTCTGAAGATGATTGATAGAATTTTAGGACAAGAACCCAGCCCACGCGACTAGCGCGAGGAGTGGCTCGAGTAGCGCCAGCTGGGATTTAGGAGTTTTCTATTTTGCAGCCCACACGACTCGTGTGAGACTTGGCACCATCCGCGCCAGCTGCAGATCAAAATGCTTGCTATTTTTTTTAGGATCAATGGCTAAAGGGGATTGCTTTAATATGTCTTAATTCTTAGATTATAACTCTAATTATATGTCAATTCTTTGAGATTAAATTAGCATGATTAATTATGTTTAGGACATGATAATTTTGAATTGGATTATTATAATTTGATTTCAATGATCATACTTGGGTTGTCTTAAGAATTAAAATGTATGTGACTTTGGGTCAAGATAAATTGAAATTAGAGTAGGAAATAAAATCTAGGAATGGCTATTATGTTATTCCTATTATTTTGTTCTCATCCTATTTAATGATTTTATTTCCTAATTATAATGATAAAAGCCTGTTTTTACTAGTAATCCAGTCATATAGAATCAAATAAATCTGGGAATTATAGGAGAAGATTTATTTGTATATTATGGTCAAATGCTTTGTTTAATTCCCAAAAATATGATTATGTTATGACTGTGAATTTGTTTGTCATCCTGAAATAAAGAAATATTAGAGATATGATTGTAAGCAATTTGGGAATTCATAGCATATTCATTATGAAATTTTTCTGAGTTTCAAGGCAAGAAAATTGAAAAAGAGAAGAAGAGGGGTGCCACATCTGGTACCAAGAGGGCACGAAACTGTGATTTTGATGCAAACCGGTTCCGCACAGTGGACTGTCAACAGAGATATGAAAACTGGTATGCACAAAAGAAAATCATCCCGGAGAAGAGGATCGATTGGGAATTCTTGCCTGATGATTCACCTATCATGGAGGTGATTATTAGAAGAGATTGGCAGAACTTGGTGAGTTATGCTGAACCAATTTCGAGTGCTATCCTGAAGGAGTTTCTAGCAAACGTTGATAGAGAAACCGTGGAGAGACAAAGAGTCAGCTGGGTGAGAGGAGTTGAAGTCCCATTCGACGAGGAGTTTATTGAGAGTTTTTTGGAAACAAGTTATTACAGCCTTCAAGCTTGTGCTTTCATTAGGACATTCAACAGGATGCAGCCCATCACCAGTAAAACTGTTTATAAAGATGATATGCCCCAACTTGCAGACGAGATTCGAAGAAACATTATAGGGTTATACACCGCTTGGAAGACAAAGGCTGGACTAGATTATGTGCCTGAAAAATTGAGGAAGTAGGACCTTACTGGAGAGGCATAATTTTGGCATCAATTTAACAATCATACCGTCATCCCATCTACTAACTTGACAAATGTGAATGTTGAAAGGGTCATTCTTCTACATGTGCTACTGGGAGATGATAATCTCAACATTTCTAGTATCTTGTCTGATAGGATACTGCATATGATAGAAGATGGTAGCAGTAAGTCTCTCCTTGCCCATTCCTCACTTATTTCTCATCTTTGTATGAAGGCAGGTTTGGAGATTCCTGATGAGGAGCCTGAGGACGTAAAGATAGCCTCCGTCATGACGCATAAGACTTATCTGGCTGCTGTAGAGAATGCGTGGCAGGTGCAACTGATTTGAACTTCAAGGTTACAACTTGGAGAAATTGCTGAGAGAAGTCCCCGTGGTGAGATTCCTCAACCAGAGGTTCGAGCACCGCCACCATCTTCTTCCACTACCATTAGAGCCCGACGTCATGGGTTAGTCTATGAAGAGTCTCCAAGTTATTTGTAGATTCAATCACACTTGGAGCATCAGACTAAATTGATAGAGGACTTATGCAGGCATTTCTCCATGGAATTCACTCCTTACCAGTCACAGCAACCAGCCGCAGCAAATGTTTCTCCTGGACCTTCCCATCCTTCTCAGCCATCAGCAGCACCTGTTACAGCATCTCAAGCTGCTGATGATGACACTATGGAGGCCGAGGAGTGACAATTTTTCAGAAAATTGAACAATATTTTAATTGCTTTTCTGTTTTTTATGTTTAAGTTATTTTATTTCATTGCTTGTGGAACAATTTTAATTTGCAGTAATTTATATTATGGATATGTTTGAATTCGTTTTAATTTTAGTTAAATAATTCTGTTTAGATTGATTTTGGTAGTACAAATATGACTTTTCGATTAATGCAGATATGTGTTTCCCTTAGAATGAAAATTATTGCTGAGGACAGCAATGTTTAAAACCTGGGAATAGGGAACGCATATGCGTTATGTTTGAAAAATCATATTTGAAGAAACAATTGATGTTTAACAGAATTTAGTATAAATTAGAAGTTAATTAGAAAATAAAAAAACATTAGAATGAATTAGAATTAGTTAATAATTAGTTTAGTTTATTGTTTTTCTTAGAATTAGGAGAATAAAATGTTAGAGCATGTTATGCTAATTTTCAGATTTGGAATTGCTTATGCAGTGATAAATTTGATTGAATGATGATTGTTTTGGAAGTATATAGGAGATAAGTAGAGTATAGATTTGCATATTACATGATTAGAACTAGGTTAGTTTTTGTGATTGAAGTACATTATGAAAAAGAATAGGATACTTGATAGGAAATTAAAAGAATCTAGCTTGATACCATAGCCTGTGAGGATTGAGCCTATATATAGAAAATTTTCTTTTCAGAGTGACCTCAATGTGAATAATACTCTATAACTTGACTTGTTTCTCTATAATACTTGCATGGTTGATATGATAAAGGTAGTTTATTCTTTTTAAGCTAGAGCTAAATGACCTTACCTTGATAATTTTCCATTGTTAAACCCCTTTGAGCCTAAGCCTTTTCTATTCATTCACCTGACACTTAAAACTTATCTTTGACCATTTTATTTGAGATTGGAAGAAAGGAGAGTTAGAATCAAGTCTACTAGATATGGAAAAAGAGAGAGATGATGTCCATAGGAAAGGAAAGAAAAGGGTATAAGGAAAGACAAAGTTACCCAAGAAGGCAATTCTAGTTTAATGTTGAAGTGCCAACAGAACAAATCTGGCAAAAACCAAATCTAGTGAAGAATCCAGTTGGGAAATAACAAGTCTGAAATACCAGCTGGTGGATCTAAATATATTTTATTATTATTCTACTCTCCTTGTTACAGTGTTTTGAAAAAGGAAAAATAAGAGAAGATAGAAGAAACAGAGACAAAGGAAAGATCAGATGTATAAAGATAGACATGAGAATAAGAGTGGTAGACTGGCTAAGTGGACTTGACTAATTCTAATAGAATCCAATCTTAATTTTAGCCACTATCCAAATTATTCCTACCCCTAAGCCAGGCCAAGTTACAACCTTGAAAAGACCTTTTGATTAACTGTGCATTTATTCATGTTTCTTATTTGCAGGAACTTGAGAATATAGTCAAGCCTATGGTAGTATTATAGCTTTGGAGGAATTGAGAGATTATAATTAACCAAAACACTTGAGTGATGAGTGATTTATATCTCTAGTGAGAGGTATTCAAGTTAAGATTCTATATTGATAGACTTGAAAAGTATTCTTGAAATTTTCATATGGAATTCAATTGCATTTAACAGAATAGTTCTGAGATTGTATATGTGATGATATGCTTGATTGTTGAATATAGTTTCCATTGCAATAATGTTTTATTTTATTGCTGAGGACAACAATATCTAAATCTGGGAATTATTTGATATGCTGCTAGCATATGTAGTTTTTAGGTTAAAAGCATTAAGGAACTAAGCATAAAATGTCAAATAAATGCTAGAATAAGTACAAAGTTCATCATTATTGTGTTTATCACTGATTTTCTGCAATTTTGATGTTAGGAGCCAAGAAAAGGAAGAAAAAAAGCAAAATAAAGAGCTAAGAATTTCTGGAATCTCGCGCCAACCGCGCCAAGGCCACGCCAATCGCATGGGATTTACTGGAAGCTGGCGCCAGTCGCGCCAAAACCACGCGGATCGCGCCACAATTACTGGAATTTGGCGCCAGTTGCGCCAGAGCTAGCGCCAGTTGTGCGGGCGACGCTGGGAAATACGAATTAGCTTAAAGATAACATAAGAATAAAAGATATTAGGTTTTTATGACCTAAATATAAATAGGAAAGTAGTAGGATGTTTTTAGACATGAACACAGAGGCAGAAACAAGAAAAAGAGGCATTGAAGGAGATCAAGGGAGGAGGAAGATCAAGAAGAAGGCCAAGATTGAGGGGTTTGATTATTCTTCATTCTTTGTATTCTTTCTCTTCTACCTCATCATCATTGTATTCAAGCCAGACATAATCATGTCTGGCTAATTCCTCTTTGATTGTGGTTAAAGCCAAAGCCAATGTGAACTCTTATGTAAATTGAATTGGTATTGATACAGCTTATAATAATTGTTTTGCTCTATCTTGTTCTTTAATGACCTTTGCCTCAATAGACTTGATCAATCTATTAGGGTTCCAAGAACTAGGGTTCACAATAGGGACATTGGGATTTTAGTCTCTGAAAGCGGTAGAGTAACAATCTTTACATTACCTAGGGATAGGGGTGTAGAATTGCAAAGAAATAAATATATCAGCTCAAAGCTTAATTTAAGAAGGGATTGCTAAGGAATTAGAATTCTTAATTAGATTAAAGGGTTAAATGACCAAGGAATCAAGGTTTAACTAAATTACGTAAGATATATCCTTTGAATAATTAGAGTAAGTAAAGTTAATAATCAATTCAATTACAAAAATAGGGATCAGAGGTGATTTGTGCTTTAACCACAATTCTTCCTCATTATTGCATAATCTTAAATTTACATTACGTTTGAATTTTCTTAATTTTAATAATTTCTTAAAACCAAATCACAATCTTATTCTCTCAATTACATTATTTCTTTTCCAATTTAAAGAATCTAAATTACAATTAAACTGTAGTGCCTCAATCCTCGTGGAAATGATATCTTACTTATCATTTTATTACTTGAACGAGCGGTGAACTTGCCATGTCGCAACAGTACCTATTCTTACATTGCCTAATTTTAATGCTTCTTTCAAATTGGAATGTGATGCCTCTAATGTAGGCATTGAGGGGTTTTTGATTCAAGATAAACATCCTATTGCTTATTTTAGTGAGAAATTAAAGGGTGCATGTTTAAACTATTCCACTTATGATAAAGAGTTGTATGCACTTGTTAGAGTCTTGCAAACTTGGCCACACTATCTTTTACCTAAGGAATTTGTGATAGATAGTGATCATGAATCTCTTAAATATTTGAAAAGTCAAGGAAAAATCAACAAGAGACATGCTAAATGGGTTGAATTTATTGAGCAATTTCCTTATGTCATTAAACACAAGCAAGGATAGTTGAATGTAGTGGCAGATGCCTTATCAAGGAGGCATTGTTTGATGGCTATGCTTGAAACTAAATTGCTTGGTTTTAATCACATAAAGGAATTGTATGCAAGTGATCATGACTTCTCTAGTACATTTTCTTTGTGTGAGAAAGGGTCTCATAAAGGATATTTTAGACATGATGGTTTCTTGTTTAAGGAAAAGAGACTATGTGTTCCTAAAAGCTCTTTGAGAGAACTTTTCATTAGGGAAGCTCATGAAAAACATTTAATAGGGCATTTTGGTGTGGATAAAACTTTGGCTATTTTACATGAACATTTCTTTTGGCCAAAAATGAGGCATGATGTGCATAAGCTTGTTTCTCAATGTATTACTTGTTATAAAGCTAAATCTAGATTAATGTCTCATGGTTTGTATACACCTTTGCCTATTCCTAACTCCCATTGGATTGATATTTCTATGGAATTTGTACTTGGTCTTCCAAGATCCAAGAGGGGAAAGGATTCTATCTTTGTTGTTGTTGATAGGTTCTCAAATATGGCACACTTCATTCGTTGTCACAAGAGTGATGATGCTTGTGAAGTAGCTAATCTTTTCTTCAAGGGAGTGGTGAGACTACATGGATTGCCAAGAAGCATTGTGAGTGATAGAGACACAAAGTTCCTTAGCCACTTTTGGAAAACATTGTGGGGTAAGCTTGGTACAAAACTCTTGTTTTCATCAACTTGTCACCCACAAATGGATGGCCAAACCGAGGTGATGAATAGGACCTTGGGTCAACTCCTTAGATGCTACATCAAGGGTAATTTGAGGACTTGGGAGGAATGTCTACCTCACATTGAGTTTGCTTACAATAGAGTAGTTCACAAGACTACTTCCTTATCTTCTTTTCAAATTGTTTATGACTTTAATCCTTTAACTCCTCTTGATTTATTTCCATTACCTAACACTTCTTCTATGATTATTCATGATGCTTTGTCTAAAGCTTCTTATGTTAGGAAAAAGCATGAACAAGTGAAGGCCCGTGTGGAGAGGAAAAGGGAAGCATATGCTAAACAACACAAGAAGCAAGTGATCTTTAATGAAGGAGATTTGGTTTGGATTCATTTGAGAAATGATAAATTTCCTCATGAAAGGAAATCCAAGCTCCAACCAAGAGGAGATGGACCTTTCAAGATTTTGGAAAGAATCAACAACAATGCATATAAACTTGAATTGCCTAGTGAGTATGGTGTGAGTAATACTTTCAATGTTTGTGATGTTTCTTTGTATGATGTAGGTCCAAGTGAGGAAGCAAATTTGAGGTCAAGTTCCTTTCAAGAAGGAGGGAATGATGGATGTCCATTGCAAGCTAAAGGTCTAGAAGGAGAGCTTGAAGCACTTCCTTTGGTGAGCTTTAAAGTACTCATGACAAGAGCTAGAACCCAAGCACTTCAAGACCACATCAAGGCTAACTTGGACAAGCAAGAGGAAGCACACCAACTTAAGGATAACAAGGGCTGGATTTTAATGTCTCAAGTTCAATTTAATTCCAATTAAATTCAGCACTTGTTAGTAGCAAAAATAGTTGTAATAAAAAGGCTTTTAGGGCATTTGTGTAAACTTTGTAAGTGCACTTGTGTGTGAATTGTGGTCTGCACTTAGAGGCTGAAAACTTCACCTTAAGCCTTAAAATACTACACCTTTGCACGAATTGGTTCAGCCAAGGTCACCGTAGGGAAGCTTGCATTTAGATTCTATTAGTTGCATTTCAAAGCTTCATTTTAATTTGCATTTCCCTTGCATTTAGTGTAATTTTCGTGGCCTACATAAGTTGGCGAAAACTGAAAGTAAACAACTTTGTTCATCTTAATACAATTCTGAAATTTGTTGTGAGAGTTTCTTTCAAGTTCTTATGCAATAACCTCTTGTTTCTTATCAATGGCTTCATGCTATTGTGGCGATTCTTCCTAGGCTTATTGGAAAGCTTTTCCATGGTGTCATTCCATCTTCATCCCTAACCTTTTTTCCATCTTCCATTGCTGCAATTAAAAGTTTAGCAACCCATGTTCCACGTGAAATGATGGACAGATTTGTGTTCTTGAGAAAAGCTTGAAGTTTGGATTTCATTGCAAGGTAGATTTGGGAATTTAAATGGTTGGTGGGTGAAGCCATACATTAAGAAGCCTTGGTAGGGAGAAGATTTTTAGTCAAGGTTCCTTCTATAATCACAAAGAGGCATAGCTTATAACCAAAAGGTCAGGTTAGTTCCTAAGTGTAAGAAGCCTTAATAGGGCAAAGTGATTTAGTCAAGGTCCCTCCCTATAATTACAAAGATGAACGGTTTATGGCCAAAAGGTTAGCCCATGTCCTAAGTGTAACGAACCTTGAATAGGGCTACGAGTTTTAGTCAAGGTTCCCCCAAACAAGTACTAAGATAAGCAGTTTATGGAAAAAAGGTTAGGCCAGGTCCTAAATGTAAAAAGCCTTGATAGGGCGAAGAGATTTAGTCAAGATTCCTACCAAAATTGTTTCCAATTAGATGTGTTGGATGTTGTAATGTATTTACTATTTATAGGGTTTTTTATCATTACTAATTGGCTTATGTGTAAGTGTGCATGTGAAAAATGAAAACAATAATTAAATACATTACAACATCCAACACAAAAACAAACCTAGTAAGCCAGTGTTGTGTTGTAGAGGATTCAATCTCCAATTTCTTCTTTATTCTAGGTAAGACACTACCTTTCAAAGCAGGATATATGGTTTTGGCAGCCCTCCACAACATTTTCTTAGTAAAGTGTTTCTTGAAGTTATTGTGCAAGTGTCTAAGACAACATTTGTGACAGCTTTGGTAGAATGTCACCAATGACAATCACTAGACCCTGACATCGTATGTAACTACTAGGACCAAAATGTACCATTTTTCAAAAATGAAACCATTTAAAAACATAAATGATAAAAATGGAACCATTTAAAACAACATTGTTTCAATTAACATGCCACATTATCATCCTAATCAGTGTTAACAGAAACATCACACTTTTCTATTAGCATATTTAATGTTTCAACCAAAAAGGACCAAAATGAAACCTTTAAAAAAATAAAATACCAAAATGAAACTTTTAAAACTTAATGTATCAAAACCCAAAAACACAAAAACATGAAGGACTAAAAGTAAGATTTAGCGAATTTTTAAAGACAAGCATAAGTGCACGTTCATAGATGATGACTAATCATCCATGAATTTGTTCATTTTTAAGTAGATAGCACTAAAATGAAAGTCTATTTTGACAATTTTCCCTGAGGAACATACTTAATTTTTTGTAAATCATGATTGACCAAGAGCAAACCTAGTTATCAACATGTAGTAGTTTGTATGAAGATCATCAACATATAGATGGTCGTACTAAGGTCATGACTCCCATTCTGCGATACATAGATCCATAAATAGATTACACATTTAACCCTACAAAAGCCAACACTTGCATAGTGTAGAGTGCAAAAATATCAATTCTACCTTGCCAAATCTTTCCATGCTTCGATTAGTTCTTAGTAGAACACAACAAGATTATCAAGTTCGCTTGAGAAATTCTTCAAAGCAAACCTACTCTTTTTTTTTAGATTGTATGAAGCATATTGAAGGTACCTGCAATTTTGTAGAGTAACAAAGTTGTCGAATTTATGAAATTTCTTAGTCTGGTAGGTTATTTATAAATCATGATGGATTATTATGAAACATACATGAGAATTCTCCCCTTTAGTCATCTTTGGGCTGAGCCCAATGATTTATCTTTGATCCTTCTATGTTTAGCCTCTATCCACTTTTGCACTTAAGGTTGGGGGTTGTCTTTGGTTTGAGCCTAATGATCAATCGTTGATCATTCAACATTTACCTTCCACGCATTATTGCTCTTGAACCTAAGGGGTGTGTACTCTCTAGTTTCCATTGGGTCGATCCCAATGGTTAAGAATTTTACTCTTTAGCCTCTTCTTGCTATTGCACTTGAGCCTTTGGGGTTGTGTACCCCTTGGTCTCCATTTAGTCGATCCTAATGGTTAAGAACTTTATGTTTTAGCCTCTTCGTGCTATCACACTTTGGGATGACAATGGGTAGGTTTGGATAGGGTAATATAATACTTATTCTCATACCCACATTTGAAAAAAAATACCCTATCCGGTCCCATACCCATGCGGATAGTAACTTTAATCCTCATCCCCATATTTGTTGGGTACCTATATACCCGTATTTGTTACCCGCACTTTAATTATATATAAATTCAACAAATAAAAACATATTATTAATTAAAAATTACTACAACTAAATTGAAAATTCACTTTTAAATCAACCAAACATAACCTTAAAAGCATTCAAATATAACCTAAAACCATTCAAATATAAGTCATAAAAAAAATTAAAAATATCATTATCAAATAAATTACTTTAAAATGTAATGTTTTAATCATTCAACATAATCATTGGAAACTTCGACTATCATTGGATTGTATTCTTTAAGACTTGAACAATAAATTGAAACTAATTAACTTATAATTATATATTCTACATGTGATGGTACTCTATATGACAATTTTGTAGCTAGATCAAAACAAAAAGAACCAACTATATTAGAATGAAAAACTTGTTTAACAAGACCTAGTTGTGTGGGGAAAAAATATATATATTTTGGTCCATTTTGTCTTTGGATATGGCTTACTAAATTTTATGTACATATAGTTGTGTTTAAATTTTATATATTAAATTTTTTATGAGGAGTTGTGTTTTATATATTAAATTTTATATAAGTAGTTTACCTAGCTATTACAAAACCAAAAGTTAAGATAACTAATTGATTAAAATTAATTTTTACACACGCATTCACTCAGTAATAACAAAATAAAGAAAAAAAAATTCACCAAATGAAATGTAATTTATCTTGATTTTAGATTTGAAGCAATAAAAAAAATATTATCATGAGTAAATTTACATGATATTTCGTGAACTACCATGATAACAACTAGTTCCAAAACCAAATCTGGCTCAATTTACAATGCTTTCCAAAGGTATTGATCCATAATTCATATAAAGACAAGACAAATTTATTATGTGCATCAACAAAAGCTTAGGTTTCCTACCAATTATCATTAAATTAATAATTAGTAATATATATAAGATATTTTAATTAAATTAATATATATATATATATATATATATATATATATAATAGGTGCGGGGTAGGGTGGGTACTATAGTACTTGTATGCATCCCTATTAAATTTTTTCAAATAAATAGCTGCCCTAGATCCATCCCCAATAAGTGGGTATTTATCCTACTCATTTGTGAATATATTTGTCGGTACCCATAGGATCCAGGTACACTTTGTCATCCTTAATTGTTGCAGATTCGGCAAGTATACCGATCGTACAAGTAATAGAGTGATAAGAAGTGTATCGTTCCCATGAGGATTGTTTGGTCAATTGAATTGTAATTCGTATCAATAAGTTAGATGACAAAGATTAAAATAAAGTTTGATTTTGTGTGTGTGTAATTGTTGAGTTTAAACTAAGCTATGAACATTAAAAGTGTATAAACAAGTAAGTTGATAAATTATGATATGTAACGATAGTAGCTAGGGCAACTCACACTCAATGCTTCCTCCCAATGGAATTATATTGTTTACTACATTCAAATATCTAAATTAATCAGTCATGTGTTTCACCAATAAGTTAGTTATCCACTAATTCCTTAGAGAGATAACCCTTTAACCCCTTTTCTAGCCCTAATCCCTTAGTGACTTTCCTAGGGTTAAGCATTAAGTAACACATTCAAGACTGCAAACATACATCCCTATTCCTAGGTAATGCAAGCAAGTTACTTCACTTAAGTCCAAAACTAGTGTCCCAACATCCCTATTGTGAACCCTAACTCTGAGTTCTTCATTAGAGTGATCAAATCCAAAGAAGAAATAAAACCATACAAGCAAAGTGCAGTAAAATAACTTTCAATAAATGAATAATAGCATTCAATACATCCCAATGGGAGTTACATTTAGTGTTTGGCCCTAACTACAAAATAAACTAGCCAAACCTCATAGTAGGTGGCTGAGTTACATCCAAAATAGACATGCTCAGCTAAAGAATAAGGAGGAGAAGATGGAGTAGAACCTCCACTTGGACCTTCAACTCCCAAGCCTTAGCAAGAGCTTCCCAAGCTTCTAAAACCCTAGTAATTGTGATTTCTGAGCTGCAGGAACGTGCCTTCAATGCTGGAGTTAAGGTATTTATAAAGAACATGTGAAAACCTAGCTTTGCCCTCAACAGCATTTAAGATTACACATTCAGCAGAGTCCCACGCTGGTAGCGTGACTTCATTTTTCAAGTCCCACGCTAGTGGCATGGCTGTCCACGCTGGGGGCGTGGAAGCTTTTGAACAGCCACGCTGGAGGCGTGGCACTCCACGCTGATGGCGTGGACTTCCAGTGAAGATTTCATTTGCAGGCTTCTTGCCACGCTAGTGGCGTGGCACTCCACGCTGGCAGCGTGGGATTCTTTTGCAAGAGTTGTTCTGTGAAATAGGCTTTTCCTGTTATAAAATTGTTCAAATTAATCATAACTCAAGCAAGGGATATAATCATCAACATCTATCAAGATAATGAGCAATTTAGGTCAATTATGGATGATTTCATGCTTCTAATAGCTTGGAAAGGATCATATGCTAGGCACATATCATTAATCACACTCGAGCCTAGGGGGTTTTGTATCCTCTAGTCTCTATTAGGACGAGTCCAATGGGTTGCGTCCAGTATATAAATAGTGGGTTGGTGGTTGACCAACTTGACATAGAGCACGCCTAGTTGCACCATTAGCACCCTATCTTATATCCCAAAACCTTTACTAGAACAGTAACATTTATGACCCACTCGACATAGAGCAAGCCTAGTTGCACCGTTAACAACTTATCTTATATCCCAAAACCTATACTAGAAAAATAACATTTCTGAATTTTAAAAGGATCTTTTACCTTGTCTATATAAAGCCTATTTTACTCCAATGATTCACACCCGTGAAGAAAGGCTAAGGCGAGAAGATTTCTATTTTCTTTCTCTATTGTATAAGCTGAGTTGTAAGTTTTATATGCTTGTTTCCTTTACTTAGTTGAAAATAATGATACAAGTGTTTAACTGATCATTTCATCTTGCTTATAACTTATCAATTCATTGATCACAATAAAGAATTTTTGGGTACAGTAAGAAAATAAAATAAAATTCATAGTTAGTTATTTAATAAAATATTTGATAAACTTATTTCTATTTGCACTTACAATCCATACCTATTTTATTTTTGTTTTTATTCTTTATATTTTGATAAAATTCTTCATTCATCTCCTATTTATTAAGAAAAATTATCACACTTAACCTCTTAATTGTAGACATTAACATAATTAAATATGATTAATAAGATCTCAAATATTTATTTTAATTATTATTGAATTTTTATTAATTTTTCATTGTATATTTTCAATATTATATTTTTAATTTTAATTATTATACTATTTATTACTTCTTAATAAATACTCGGAGGAAGAATATCATATGTATTGATCGTATTTGAACAGGATTGCTTAGGTAAAGATATAAGTGGTCTATTCTAAAAAAATATCATATATTTAACTAAAAATAATAAAATATAAAATCAATTTTTAAGTTTAAAAACTATAATTACCTAAAATTATTTAAATGTAATATAACAATAAAATTTATATGAAAATAACCGTACCATAGTGTTTATGACGCATCTACAAGTTTAGGTTACTTGCAATTTTATTTTTTATATTTTTAATGGGTGGGCAAAGCCCCAACCCGACAATCATTTATGAACACAATGAAAAGAAATACACATAATTCTATTTGACAGGTCATTCTAGCAGTTTATAATTTGTTTAATTATCTTATAAGTTGATTGGATGAAAATAAATTTGTTTAATACATGAGTTTATTTTAGTATTTTTTTAGCTTATTTTTGGACGTTACTTCATGGACTATTTCTTAGATGGACATAAGTAACACATCATATTTAAGCACATTTAATTAAAAATTTACAAGTCATTAAAATTAAAAAAACAAAAGTATCATATAAACATTATTACAATCCGTCGTTGGTGTTGGAATTGGATGTGGGGGTGCAAAACTGAACAGGCCGAGAGGAACGGGATAAATTGGAGAGAGAGATATTTTATTATTATTATTATTATTATTATTATTATTATTATTATTATTATTATTATTATTATTATTATTATTATTATTTTGACTGAATTTTATTATTATTTTTAACGATGTGTAAAAGTGTTAGGTATTTCAAGAATTACTCTACTTTATGAACTAACGTTTTAATTTATCTGATAGGTTATCAGTTTTTATTTTCCTTTTTGTTCTTCTATTTTATATCTTGACTAATTTATTTGCAATCTATTTCATCCCTTTTTGACATTAAATATAGCCTTTTTTATCAGAATATATTTTATGTGAAATTATTAAAATATTTTAAAGTACTTCTAAAATAATTTATGTAAAACTCACCCAATATTAAGTTATACTAAAAATTATATATGTAATATATAATTTTACTTCTCTTTAAATTTTTATAGTAAAATCCATGGATTTACATCATAATTATATGGAGTGTTAAATTATTTTATTCTTAAATTTATTTTATTATAAATAAAATTAATTTCAAGAGAAAAAAAAGCGTATCAGATTTCTTTGGTGGGTAGAATACTAAAAGATTTTGAGTGTTTACCCATATTTATATTTTAAAAATAATTAATTATTAAAATTAAAAATCTTTCATTTTATTTTATTATCTGAATAAATTATTCGAATTTAATTTTAAATATTTTAATTCAAATTTGATTTGTGTATTAAGATCTTTTCAAATTTAAAAATTAATTAACTCAAAAGGCATAAAAGAGGATGACATGCGGCCCTCGTCAAGTTTAACAAATAAAATAATCCCTGCATTTCCCATAATACACAAAATGAAATTTAGAATACACACTTAAAAGAAAAAAAATAGAATCCCCCTTCTTATTATTTCATTATGATTCTTGTTTTCTTTTTTAATTCATATAATTGATGGATGTTATTGCAACAAACACCACTAGTATTTTAAAATTTGGACCGATCCGGCCGGTCAGACCTCAACCCGATGGATGGACCGGGTCGAGTCTATAATCGGATCGGTCATGCTTTCAACCCAGTGAGACCCAGTGCGACCTGGTCGGGTTCATAGTTTAACCACCGACCTGACAAATCGAACCGAGTCGCTATTTAAAAAAAAAAGGTCTTCTGAAGTTCTGCCTTCACGCTGTCTTTGCTT
>QARZ01040423.1:23679-72280 GCA_013407115.1 Glycine latifolia
GGGGGAGGGGGTTCGTGACAGAGAGGGTGGGGTAACGAGGATCTAACCATGGCAGGGCGAAAAAACTTCCTAGAAGCTAGCGGAAATTTCTATGTGGGAGGGGAGGGGGGGTCGCGACGACAGTGAGAAGGATTTGAGGAGGGGTTTCTGCGGGGGGTTGAGGATTTTTTTTTAGAGGGGGAGGAGGGGTTGCGTGAGAGAGAAATGTTCAGGGGGATGAGGATTTTTTTTTGGGAAGAGGTTTCTGCCGGGGAGAGGTTGGATGAACGAGGAATATGGGGGGAGGGAGGGCGTTGCATGAAACGCTGAGTGTGGTAGGTGGGTGGGTGGGTTATGGACATCAATTAATTATGTTTTATTATTATGGAGTCGTGGATGAATTGTGGCCATTGGTTTATGTGATAGGTCAATTAATTGACACGTATGTATGCTTGATGTTTAGTGTTGGATAATTGAGTGATAATTATTTTTAAGCTTTGAAGTCTATCCGTGGATAAGTGGTATATACCGGATCATGTGGGTCAATTAGTGACTCACTGGTTCGACCACTGACCAAGTGACCCAGTATCCTAACCGAGTCAATCACCGGTTCGATTTTTAAAACTATGAACACCAATAGATTCGGTTTGATTCCAATATTCCACATTCCGTTAGGGAGCATCAGAAAAGTTTCTTTAAACTACCCATTTCCTCCCTTTTACTAGCTCAAAGTTAGTAATTCGAATCAATAATATATTTTTTATTCAAGAAAAAATGAAGATTTTTTTCCAATATAATTAGGTTTAGGAAATCTCTAACTAGGACATGCGTGCTATTTATTTATAGCCTGTAAATATTAGAACTTCTTCCCCTACCTCTGATGCCTAGATTTATATTCAATATAATCTTGACTTAAAAAAAAAAAACGATCTTCCTTAAATAGCTTGATTTCTAAAATTTCCTACAACATGATTTTCTTTTTTTTTTTATTATACAAAAGTAAGGAAAAAATTAAAAAAAAGTAAAAATATTTATAATTGTTGATCTAGTAAATTTTATTTATGTTATTTTCATAAGTGGGTTGAATTTTTTTGTTTTATTTATCTTTTTATACAAATTAAATGACATATGTGTAAAAAGTTTAAGAGATTTAATCTAATTATATTGGAAAAAAATCTTCATTTTTTCTTGAATAAAAAATATATTATTGATTCGAATTACTAACTTTGAGCTAGTAAAAGGGAGGAAATGGGTAGTTTAAAGAAACTTTTCTGATGCTCCCTAACGGAATGTGGAATATTGGAATCAAACCGAATCTATTGGTGTTCATAGTTTTAAAAATCGAATCGGTGATTGACTCGGTTAGGATACTGGGTCACTTGTTCATAGTTTTAAACAATAACTTTCTTTCTACCTTCATTAAACTTTATTCCATTTGTTCACTTCTTTCCCTACCCTTGGCCCTATACACCAAAAAATGAAGAATAAGTTGATGTCGATCTAGTGTCGAATAAGTTGATGCTCCATCACAACAATTGAAGAAAGACAGTTTTCAGTGGGGGAGTGAAGCTCAAAAATACTTTGAGCAGTTGAAAAGGGCTATGACCGCTATGTCGGTGTTGGTAGTTGCCAACTTTGACAAGGTATTCACTGTTGAAGCTGATGCATCAGGAAATGGCATAGGAGAAGTACTAATGCAAGAGGGTAGACCGATAGCTTACATGAGCAAGATTGGGTGAGAGAGCTCAGAGTAAATCTATTTATGAGAGGGAATTGATGGCCATTGTGTTGGCCATCCACAAATGGAGGCATTACTTGTTGGGAAAATGCTTCATTGTTCTTATGGAGGAAGAGCAACACAAATGGATCTTAAAGCTTTTGTGATTTGATTTTAAAATAGAATACAAGCCTGGAAAGGAAAATGGAGGTACTTATGTCCTTCAAAGAAAGTCAGTATTCAACATTGTCTACAATTCATTATCAAAACTAGAAAGGTTTAATTGGAGAAAGAGATTCAATAGGATGAGAAGTTAAAAAGGTTGATTCTAGACTTGAAGCAACAACCTAGCACCCATCCAGAATTTTACTTGCATGGAGGGAGGCTCTATTACCAGGGAAAAATGGTGCTCCCTGAGAACTATAACAAAATTCCTTTGATCCTTACTAAGTTTCATGATTCTATAGTAGGGGGTCATGCGGGGTTTTTCAAATCATTCAAGCGAATTGCAGGGTTGTTCTATTAGGAAGGCATGAAAGGTAAAATACAAAAATATGTGCAAGGATGTGAAGTCTGCCAAAGAAAATACCCACTCAAATTTAGTTAGACATATCTATGGATTTTATTGGAGGGCTACCTAAAGATTTTTGAGTAAACACTACCCTGGTGGTTGTGGACAAGTTAAAAAAAATACTCTCACTTCATAGCTATAGCTCACCCTTACACTGCTAAGGAATTGGCAGAAATCTTTATAAGAGATAGTCAAACTACATGGGTTTCCTACTTCCATTGTCTGAGATAGAGATAAGGTCTTTGTGAACAATTTCTGGACTGAGTTGTTTAGGGCTTCTGGAACCAAATTGAAGTACAGTTCTACCTACCACCCTCAAACTGATGGGAAAACATAAGTGGTAAACAAATGCCTGATGACTTATTTAAGGTGTTTGACTAGCACAAAACCGAAGCAATGGCCTAAGTGGTTGAAATGTGTAGAGTATTGGTATAATACCAACTACCACTCAACTATTAAAATGACCCTTTTCAAGGCTCTGTATGGTAGGGACCAACCAGCATTGATAAGAAGAGATACATAACCTTTATTTTTAGAAATGGTACACAACATGACAGTTGAGAGGAATCACATGCTAGGAGAATTGAAGGAACAACTAGCACTAGCTCAGAATCAAATGAAACAATAAGCAAATAAACACAAAAGGGAAGTGGAATATCAGGTGAAAGATGTGTTGTTTGTCAAACTCTAGCCTTTCAAACTGAAGATATTGGCAAAGAGAGTGAATAAAAAATCAAGTGCGTATTATTATGGGCCATATGAAATAGTGGAGAAGATCGAGGTTGTGGCTTATAAGTTACGATTTCCTACGAGGACAATAGTGCATCCTATTTTCCATGTGTCCTTGTTAAAAAAAGCAATTATTGTTAATGCTTCCAGTAAAAAACCGATGTTAACATAGTGATGTTAAAACCATTGATGGAGGTCCATTGCAAGCCAAAGGTCTATAAGGAGAGCTTGAAGCACTTCCTTTCGTTAGCTTTAAAGGGCCCATGACAAGAGCTAGAACTCAAGCCCTTCAAGACCACATCAAAGCTAACTTGGACAAGCATGAAGAAGCACACCAACTCAAGGAGAACAAGGGCTGGATTTTGTACTCTAAAGTTGAATTAAATCCTATTTAATTTCAACACTTGTTAGTAGCAAAAGTAGTGGAAATAAAAAGGCATTTTAGTGCAATTGTGTAAAGAGGTATAGGTGCACTTGTGTAGCACCTATGTAAGCTTGTTGGCTGCACTTGTAAGCTAAAATACTGCACCCTTAGGCACGTTTGGATCATCCAAGAGTCACTAGGGAAGCTTACACCTCAAGCTCCATTTAGCTTGCATTAAGCTTCTTTAGATTGCATTACAAGCTTCATTTCATTTGTAATTGCATGTGCATTTAGTTTTTTATTTTCGTGGCTATATAAGTTGTCCCAAAAATGAATGTGAATAAATTTTGACAAATTAATTAAAAGCTGAAATTGCTTGTGAGAGATTTCTCTCTTGTTCTTGTGCAAGAACCTCTTGTTTCTTATCAATGGCTTCACTATGCTATTGTGGCAATTATTCCTAGACTTATTGGAGAGCTTCTCCATGGTGTCCTCCATCTTCATCTCTTACTTTTTTCCACCTTCCATTGCTGCACATTAAAGCTTCCTTTCAGCCATGGCTGCACGTGAAAGTGGGGACAACTTGTGTTCCTGAAAGATTCTTGAAGAGTGAGTTTCATTGCAAGGTAGATTGGGAAATTCTATGGCTAATGGGTTCAGCCATACATCAACCATTCTTTCTAGTAGTGTACAAACCTAGGAGAGGATTGGGAGCTGTAAGTTCAAAGTGATGAGGCTTTTGCTATCAGGAAGACTGAAATTGACTGCACATAAGTGTTGATTAAGTGAAAGGAACTTTTAGACTTTGACAATTCATGGGAGGACTTCACTGCTATTAAAGAAAAGTTACCCATATTCCACCTTGAGGACAAGGATTGTCTTGAGGGGGGAAGTATTGATACGACTCCTAAGATAACTAAGGTGTACCAAGGAGATAGAAGAGAGGAAACATGAGATTAAAGAAGGAGAAAGAGAATGAGCCTAACTAACTAATGACTTGGCAGGAGTGGCGTGGGAAGCACATGGGGCAAGGGAGAGAGAATAAATATTATTTTGGAAAAAGAGTGAGTGAGAGGTTTCGGGATGGACTTGGAGAGACAATTGGGTGCTCTCTAATTTGCCTGTTGTTGTTTCCTTGTTTATTGTTCTTTTTCTTTTTTGTATTTCCCAACTCTTGAACCACCTTGATTCAAGCTAGTTCTCAATTAATACAATCAAAGGTTTTTCCTACAATAATTGTTTTTGGATCCAATCACACCATTTGAGATAATGGAATGTAGGATGTAACGCCTCTCTTTACTCTTTCGTGCTTGATTGATTTTAGATGAAATCTTGTGTCCACTTTGTATTAAAATTAGATTAGTATATATTTTTCACGAAAATTTATTTTGCTTTGCTTGTAATATTACTAGTCGCTTATATCTAAACGAATTCTTTCTCTCTACGATTTAATTAAATGAATAAAGTACAGTTCAACAATACAGACCATAGAATAGTTCATTATACAGTCCAAATACAAGCCAACATAAAATACAAGGAATTTAAATTTGGTACAAGTCATCAACGTATCTTCATCATCTTTTCTTTAAAATCCTTCACTGCTTCACTGTTCATCTGCTCGCCCAAATGAATTGGGGTCATCACAGGTGTCAACCATAGACACAAGTAGGGTAAGTTTATGACAAACAAAGTTTGAATAAAAACATATATAACAGAATACATATGTAGATATTTATAAAATAACAACACAGAGGATTTGCCCACAGATTAAATTACCTCATCTACACAGCACATGAATTAAGTCATACAATTTACTCATCAGCAGATATTCCACATACTCATCATGTAATGTATAGAATGCATGCTCATCTTTTTATATGATGCATGACTGAGATCTCAGATTCTCATCACATGGCCATAGTCAAGATAGCCCCACTCTCTCTCTTGTGGCACAGACTTATCCAATCAGTCAGGGTAGCGCAATGGCGCGTAGGAATGTCACCTCCACCTATGTGATCATCATGGTGGTGTGGTCCTCACTGATACAACTACCCCCCAGTTTAGACACCTCTGAACGCATGGACTCAGTCAAGCTATTTGACAAACACCTCTTTTCGAGGATCAACATCACGGGTAAATCCCCGCCATTCTTATGCATATGACAATTCTATGAAACTCATCCACATGTAGTATCAAGTCCCATGTCAGTGGCCTACCAGAATTTATCCGATCAGTCAGGGTACTCCAGTGTTTTCTAGGTTCTCACTTACACGAACACTTTCATGCTTAGTGATTCCGTACTGCAAGATGCACCCCCTAGTTCATCTGAACGCACAGGTTTCATTCTGATAACTGATGTGTTGCAAACACATCTTAGTCATTAGGCTAGTTTAGGTTATAATTTAGTTAAATAATTAGGAAAATAGGTTAGAATTAGTTAAGTTTATTAATTTATTGTTTTTAATTCAATTCATTACCAATTTAATATTTTCAGGCCAAAACAGGAGTTCGAAGCAAAAGAAAGAAGAAAACTAAGCTGAAAGACTCGCGCGGATCGCGCCAAATCCCACGCCATCAGCGCCACAAAAGACCAGGATCAGGCATTCATCACGACCAATCCACGCGGTTAGCGTGGAGTTCCGCGCTATCAGCGCCATGCTTTCGAAGACCCCGCGCGGATCGCGCGGTAATCCGCGCGGATCGCGCTGTGAAGATTCTGTTTCCTTAATTAAAA
Source organism: Glycine latifolia (assembly GCA_013407115.1). Classification (NCBI taxonomy): domain Eukaryota; kingdom Viridiplantae; phylum Streptophyta; class Magnoliopsida; order Fabales; family Fabaceae; genus Glycine; species Glycine latifolia. Next base: position 29,774 of record QARZ01040423.1, read on the forward strand.
TATCTATTTTGGAATTGAGGGCTGTTCCAGGCTTTATTACTGTAATTAAAGGATTCTATAAAGAGGAAGCCTCCGAACAGAGTCAGGGATCAAGTGTTTACAGGGAAAAACATCTTCTAAACCTCTGGGATTCAAGAATCAAGGCTAGGGTTTCTGCACAACTATGAATTATTCTATTGCTTTGTTGTACTTGAGGCCTATGACAGGCTGAATCTTTTATTGTGGGAAGGCCATGAACTGATGAGAATTCCTCTGTAATTTGACTGTATTGAATAATATGTTTTGATTGTTTTATTCTTTTCTGTTTCAATTTCTATTCTTATTTGAATTTGATCACTTCAATTAAGTAATTAGGGTTAGGATTCGCAACGGGAACATTGGGGTTCTAATTTCTGACCTGTTAAGAATAACATTTGTTCATTACCTAGGAATAGGGATGCGTGAATGCAGACTTATAATATGATCTCTTAAATGCTTAAACTGATAGACTTCACTAAGGAATTAGGTTTTCAATTCAGGTTAAAGGGTTAATTCACTAAGGAATTAGGAATTAACTAATCTAGGAGAGGCTTATTCTCTGAACAATCATAACAGGAACCCATATGATAGATTTTCTAATTGCTTAGTTTGACAGAATCGCTAAGAGCTTAGGGTTCTCGATCGAATTAAAGGGTTGAATTACTAGTTATCTAGGATTTACAAATTTAGGAGAGATTTATCATGTGTACACGTTAAATTAACAAATCAGTCAAATGAAAGAGGAGGAATCAAAAGGAATTGTGCCTGACCACAATTAATCTCTCATTGGTAAATTTGCTTAATCGATTTACTGCATTTCTTTAATTTCTGTCTTCACATTTAAACAACCAATCCAATCAACAACATTTCTCTGCGTATTTACCGTTTTTTCTCTCAATCGCACTGATTTACTATTGCTGTGAAATCACCCCAATCCCTGTGGAGAATGATACTCACTTACCTAATCTTTATTACTTGGAAACGATCGGTGCACTTGCCGTACACTTTTATTTTCGCAACAATAACCAACTGACATACAACTTTTTATGATACCCATGAGATGGTTTCATTTACAACAACTCATTCATCTTCATCACATCTTTTCTCATCACTCAATTCATCATCAACATAGTACACATCTCAACTCATTTCTTCATTATCAAAATCATAAAACCACTTAAAATTCATGTATATTCATAAGACACCAAGCAACATGTGAACTTTATCAAATTTCATAGAAACACTTCTTTCAACAATCACATATCACCTTATAGAAGTACTCAAGCATTCAACCATAATTCAACTTCATAAATTTCTCAAGACAAATTATAATATATCAAAACTCAAACACTTATTCAAACAAACAACTCTTACAAAATCTTTCTCATAGAGCTTTATAAGAACTCATGAAATCCATGAATGTTCATAACATACTCACAACATAACTATTCCAACTATTTATTTAATCAAAACAACACTTTAAACCATTTTTGTCTCTTTGAAGCATTTTATCAAACACTTGGTAGACAACTTTATTTCATAAAATACTTTAAAGAAAACTTTATTTAATATTAATCTTTATATTGTCCAACATAATATTCATAATTTCAACATAATTCTAACAAACATACTCAAGATATTTATTTTAACAAACTATTTTACTTTAGTATTCCAAATAAAACATCTAAACTTTAGAAACCATTTACGTACTACCATTGAAAGCAAATACATATAGATTCAAGTCAACATATTTGTAGCATCATTTAAATATATAAACCCAAGGAATCATAGAATACTTTTAATCAAACGTATATTTGTAACAAAATATTCTATTTAGACACTATACTTCTAAACAATTATTGTCTTGAAAATAATCATAAAACATATAGTTATAAATCATTTTAACTTTCATTAATTAGGTTAAATTCAAGTTGTCTATTCAACAATTATGTATAACACTAAAATCAAGTTACCTAATCAAATAACCATTCATATAGCAACCTTTGGTTCTTTGAGGCAATTCATCAAACATTTAGTCCACAAAACTTAAGGAAATAAAGCAAGAAGTAATATTCAAACTAAGCTTATCATAAACTCCCCCTTACCTTGCTTTCCTTAAGCTTTTAGACAGCTTCATTCCTTTGAAATTGAATAATCCTTGCTCCTAGGGTTGCTAGTCTTCACGTGAGCTTCCAAAGATTAGGCTTTTGTTTTGTGTTCTAGGTAAAAAGTAGAATTAAAAGAGATAAAATGGAAAGGCTTTTGGGATGATTTTTGCATGGCTGGTCTCCCTTAAGGACAGCCCATTTTTTCGGTTCCTACACCCTTTATATAGTGATGTTGCTACAAAAATCTTCATTAAGTCATGATAGCTTGCTTTCTACATGCTTTATTTCCATTGGCTAATGACTTTTGTCCATACAAGTGTCCAAGCTCTTGAAGATTCTTCACTTTTCTCCTTCTTGCACGTTGGATTTCATTGCTTGGAGAGCAATCCCCACTTATTCTCCTTTCTCACGTGGAATGCTAGCTTAGTCACACAAAATCTCTTCTAAAACCCGTTTTACTAAAATATTCCTTATGAATTTGTTAACCGTTGGATCTCTTTAAAATTTTAAATATATAATCCTATCTCATATATCTAAATCTTGACCGTTGGGATCTTTGAAATAATATCTCGAAATGTCTACGTGTTCTGCCAAAGGAGACAAAATAAAATTTACTTCAAATATCTCTTAAGCATTAATGATTAACTTTCTACTTGGACCAATGGAAATGGCTAGGCTTCTTAATTCTCCATGTGTCCATTCTTGAATGTTTCTAAAGTTTTTCTCCCTTGATATTGTATCATACGGCCTAGGCTTGATCTTAGAAAACCAAATCAACAAATTTTCCTTTTATTTCATGTAATAGCAAAATTCTAATTTCTTATTAGCCCAATTTGTTTTTAATTAGTAAAATTACTAAACTCACTTATTTAGGAAATCTATTCCTCCATAATTAAGAAAAAACTCCATAGATTATGTCCATTCTTCTCTTATAATTTTTCTGATGTCTGAGGTAGTCTAGATTAAGCTCTTTTCAGCCTATCTTCCAAAATTCGTATAAATTCTATTTTAGGGTTCTCTGCCCTCAACCTTGCTGATAATTTGTTATCTAAAAGTATTTTATCCTATACTCAGGTTCCCACAAATTTCTGAAGTCATTTTGGTCATTTTTGACATAAGGGTATTTTGGTAATTTCACCACTCACACTAGGGGTATAATCGTCATTTCAAAAAATGTTCAGGGGTATTTTCGTCATTTTCCCTGAATCTTTTATACTACCTCTGATCAACATTTTACCCTAGTAATTGACTGTGATTCCAAAATTTTGGGGTGTTACATAGGAGGATTCTTTTGTAAAAGTTCAGAGCCCTATTTATAGCTTCCTAAAATATATCAATGCAAAATACCCACATTGACCGTGGTCGAAAAATAGTGATGCTGAAGCTTTGGGGTATTGTTGATTGACTACGACCCTCATGGTTTACCACAACCGCTGTTGGATGGTCGGCGTTGTTTTGGAAGCCAGTTATTTTGTTATCATGGTCATGCTACTTACCACGATCGTGGGTATATGTACCACAACTGTTATCAAGTGCATAATCTTCAAATCTTCATATAGTCATGCAACTTCCAACTTTTTCACTCAATTGAACAGTTATACTCCTGCAATACAAAACTAGAGTCCAAACATGAGTTCTTCTAAGAAAATGCATGTAAATGGCACAAAACTTCACACAAAATATCACTCAAAAAGTGGTTTATTAGAGTTATTGGGAAGATACTTGAGTAATTTAGGATTGAACCATTGGAAAACAGCCAAAAGGGTCATACGGTACTTACAGATAATGAAAGACTATATGCTCACATATGGAAGGTTAGATAAGCTTGAGATCATTGTGTATACTAACTCTGATTTTGCTGAATGCCAAGATAGTATGAATTCTATCATAGGCTATATATATCTGCTTGCTGAGAGGTACTATTTCTTGGAAGAGTGCTAAACAGTCTCTAGTAGCCTCTTCTACTATGGCGATAGAGATTATAGCATGTTATAAGGCGTCCAATTGTGGAATTTGGTTGCATAATTGTTTCATGGGGATTGCACATAGTGGATGGTATTGAAAGACCACTCAGGTTATTTTGAGACAATAAATTTGTAGTTCTATTTTTCCAACAACAACAGAAGCTCGACAAAGTCGAAGAACATAAAGTTCAAGTTCCTTGTTGTGAAAGAAAGAGTTCAGAATAGATTAGTTGCCTATGGAGCATATTGGAACAAACTCCATGGTTGAGAATCTGCTTACTAAAAGACTACCACCCAAAATGTGTCACGAGCATATTGCTCATAAAGGTGTTATGTCATTGAGTGGTGGTGTATCAAAATATGACTTATACAACAACCAATGTACCCTACACAGTAGTGACAATGGACCTAAGTCTGAATGATGAACCTAGAGGACCATTTGTGTTCCTAAATAATCAATTTATTAATAACTAGGAAATTTGAGTTTTATCAAATAAAGAAAGATTGTGTTTTGATCAATTTTACTCTTTAAACAAAAAGAAGAATTAAGGCAAAAGAACTTTGTGAGAAAACAATTATAATGAAAAGCCAAGGATTATAAATTCATGTATATCTTTTTTCCCCAATTTAATTACAATAAACCCCCGATTAAATCAAGCACCAGTATTCCCCTAATTCAATTACTAGCCTTTGATATAGGTCTAATGATGCTCCTTGACCTAAATCAATATTCAATTGATCCTAGAAATATTAATTTAGGTCAAGGGATAAATTCTTAAATTCTTCGAAGCCATTCTTAGAACACTGATTAAGACTGAACTTGTCGCCCTTAGCCATAGGGGTATCACCTTGTTTACAGTCTTGCATGCCATATATTTTGAGAACCTTTTAAATATAGCTTCATTTGTGACAATCCAAGAATGCCCTGAGAACAGTCTCTATTTATCTATATGCCCAATACAAAAGATTCATTACCAAGATCTTTCATCTCAAGTCCTTAGCTAGAAATTTATTGGTTTCATGCAACTGGTCTATATCATTGTTGGCATGCAAAATGTCATAAAACCATAAAAATATGCTTACTCCCATTGAAATTAGGGTATATGGAATCATCTACCAGATTCACCTCAAAAAACCCGAAAAAGATGATTACGTGATAAAACTTGAAATACCATTGTCAAGATTCTTGCTTGAGACCATAAATGGATTTCTTCAATTTGGAAACCATGTTCTTTGAATATCCTAAAACAAAGTTTTCTGGTTGCACCATATATATTGTCTCATCAATGCTACCACTGAGAAATGTAATCTTTATATCCATTTGATGTAACTCAGGATCAAAATGTGCAACCAGTGCCATTATAGTCCTAAAAGAGCCTTTTGAAGAAATAAGAGAGAAAGTATCTTTATATTCAATGCCTTTTCTTTATGTAAATTCTTTAATGACAAGATGATCCTCATACCTTTCCACATAGCCTTTCAAATTCCTCTTGGTCTTAAATATCCATTTCTAACCAATGGGTCTCAAACTTTTCCACAATGTCCTTCATGAACTTAATCTTTTCATTCATGGCATCAATCCACTTTTGAGAGTTAGAACTTTCCATGGCTTAATGAAAGTTGATCGGGTCATATTTCATTACTCCAATGCCAACCTCTTGTGGATCTCCTTAATAACGTGTGTTTTTAAGGAAGAGGAGTTTGTTCTTCTTGAATAATTTCCTGCATGAGAAGTTTGACATTGTCTTTATCTATCGTGGCTTGATATTTCCATATTTTAGTTATTTTTGGGATTATAATGCTAGGCACTTATCTTTTGATTTCAGTCATTTTATTATAAACTTCCCTTAATTCTAGTTGCTTTATATTTCGTACATTTATATATATATATATATATATATATATATATATATATATATATATATGAATCTTTTGTTCTCATTTTGGTGATTTCATTCTATTTGTAATGCTTGATTCTACTTGATCATTAGTTTCATGAAATTGGATTCTAACTTTGACTGGAAAGTGATCTTAGAATTTGAGCTGAATGACTTTACTCTTTACGTTACATTGCTAGGAATAGAGTATAACATTTTGATTGCAAATAGCACAAGATTATGATTGTAATGTTGGGATATTTATTTCATTTGTGAGGGATCAATATTTGGTAAATATCCTTAGGATTTTCAAATGTGAGGGATCGATTTGGGGTGAATTAATGTGTGCATCAGTAATGTTAGAAAATGATCTATATGTGTTAATATTAATTGGATACTAAGGGTATGAATGGTGAAATCCAATCCTACCTTTTTCTTGAATTAATTAAATTTGCTATAATTATTTTCTTAATTTTCTGTATTTTTTATGCACTAGATATGTTATTTCTGTAATTTCGTTAACCGTAATTATGTTATTCACACAAACTCATGATATTCCAATCAACTTTATTGTGCATAACTATTAAACTGTTATTTTTATCTGGAATAATTGAGTAGCTGAAGTCCCTGTGGAAACAATTTCTTTATAAATTCTGTAATCTGCAATGACATTGGTACGCTTGCCAAAAGTCTAACATGGCTTGGATGCCAACAAAATCTATGGGAATATCAACATACTCCTCTTAAAAGACAAAGTCCCTAATCATATCTTCCCCTACAAACTCCACATCCTCAAAGAACTAGGCATTTCCTTATTCGAATATTGATTTACTTGTGGGATCATAAAACTTATTCCCCCAAGATCTTTTAGAGTATCCAATAAAAGAACAACTCATCATCCTTGAGTCCAATTTATTTTTGTTTGGTCTGTAAGGCTTTGCTTCAACTGCACAACCTCAAACATGCATGTGCTTCAGACTAGGCTTTTTTGCTCATTCAAAGTTCGTAAAGGGTTTTTGTGGTTGGTTTATTTGGAACTCTATTAAGGATATATGTTGCAATCTTAAGTGCTTCTTGTAAAGACCCGCCTCGTCGCTACGATATCACTAACTCTTAATCATGCAACTTCAATTTTTAATAAAACTTCATTAATTTGATTATGCAAATGATGGTAATTTTTTTGCAATAATACAATTATCATACATATATTACAATTACATATTTAAACACATTATACATATATATTAAATTAGTATATGTCATCCACATGTCAGAACTTCCTTTAGCTTTACGTGTATATACACCTGAAATTACATATCAACAAAAGGCCAAAGACTAACTAAGAGAGAGTTGATTAACAAAACACAACTCTTTCTCCAAAAAGGAATCCAACGTTATCACATCGGCTTGGCGACTCCAACAAAAAAAAAGATCTCCCTCCAAAGTCACCTACTGCTGCTTATCTGCTCCCACGAACGAAAGTTCGCGATCATCACAGGTACCAACCACACGGTACAACAAATGCAAGGGTGAGTTTATTATATAAAAACTAACAAACATCAGATAGCAGCAATTGGGAAGGAAACAATATTACCCACCACAATCATTAACAAAAATCCATGATTCCAATACACACTCAACAAACCAATCATCCAATGCATTTCACAATTCAAACAATTATGCATAGAATGATGCATGCACCTGACTCATCTATCAGCATGCAATGTGGTACCATCACCGGAAATAGCCTCTCACAGGAAAAATGATTCACTGCCTATCAGGGCCACCCTGTCATGCACTGGCCATTCCTCTACCCGATGATCAGCCAGCGTTGCAAGGGAATTCCAAACCTGATGACCCCCTTAGTACTTGCATTCTCAGCCCATTGAAACCCACAAGTACGCGAGTACGTTCATTCTATTTCCACACATACAAATGAAGTATGAAACATGGGCATCATCAATGCATGACCCGGCTAGGAACAAATCCTTCCTCACAAGGGTAACCCGCCATGCACCCCCCATGTACATACATAACAAACCAATGTGGGCTCACCGATGCACTGACCATGGCTAGGAACAAATCCTTCCTCGCAAGGGTAACCAACCGATCATTGCATCCCACGTGTACATACACAACCTACAACCATGGGCACCATCAATGTATGACCTGGCTAGGAACAAATCCTTCCTCGCAAGGGTAACCCGTCATACACCCCCCATGGGTATCCATGTATATCCATACACAATGACATTGTTCACATCAACATTATCTCTCATCAATGTCATTATCAACCTCAACATCATATCATCTCAATATCATTATAATGCGTATCAATATCATCTCATTTGAACATCATCAACTACCTCAATGGCATCTCAATTTCAATATCATCAACGACATCACAAGCAATCACATTTCACATCTATACATAATACATATGCCTGAGATTCACATTCCCCAGGTCTTCAGACAACCCAAATTTCATACATTCACAATTCACCATATCACAAGACCGATATTTTTGGGAAAATTCTAAATTAAAGAGGAGGACTACAATATATAAAACACACTTTTATGCCCATTTAAAAATTTAATAAAGAATTAAATAAGAAAACATATTATAAAAATTTGGGCAGAGTCTCCTCTGTAATTAAGATTTTTCCCAAAAATCCAATCATCACAATAACAATATCATTAACCCAATAAACATATATCTCATTTGAACATTATTTCATTCAGACATCACCAATCACATAAGCATCATCTCATCTAAATCATCACAAATCATGTAAACATCATCAATCATTTCCATGGTATCTCAATTTCACTGTCATCTGCAACATTAGTAATAAATACACCGCGTCCCATTAGTTAAAAACATCATTTGTCTTGAAAACAAGCACACACACAGGGACAAACACACATCAATCATAAATACATGGCATCCCATTAGTTAAAAACGTAGTTTTTCTTGAAAACCAGCACACAGCAGGGATAGGCAGATATCCTCATAGTTGGACTCCCTGGCCCCCAACTATGGTATCTAAATTATAACTAAATAATAAACTCCCCTTACCTATCTATATTTCTCTGTTGGCTCCTTGAAACGTCATTTTGGGATCTCTCAAGTTCACGTGCTTTGGCTCAAACGCAAAGCTCTATATACCAAATTGAAGATAATTTAGTATAGATTTCAAAAACAAGGCTAACGTTAGCATTCGGGGTCAAATACCCACTCAAATTTAAAAAGAGGCTAAAATGGTGTTTTGAGAGTCCACATCAAAAGACATCATTTTGAAATTTCGATCACACCAATGTGACCAGGGTTCAACAAGGATCACAGAAATGATATCAATTTGATAAAAAGGAGACTTTTACAACATCTCATTTTCAAAGGATTATCAAAGGAAGTATATAGAAACAGCCAATAACGGTACCCGAATCATAAGAGATATCAAGAGAGGCTTAAACTAGCTAGAAGAAGACAAAAGAAACTAATATTACCTCAAGAAAACCAAGAAAGGAGGATTGAGAGCTCCATTCTCTACCAAAAATTCGAGAAGATTTTGGAAGATTCCACTCCGATTAAAGGGTTCTTCTCCGTGCCGAGATCTCATGGCAAGCAACGGCGGCTCGTGGGTGTCTCTGATCGCTATGGGTGGTGGAGGAGGGTAGTGGGGGAGCTTGGATTTGTTTGGAGGAGGAAGAACCTCCGTTTTCATGACTTGGAAGCTTAAAAACATATTCAGCACCGCCTCCACTCGCCCAGGCGAGCAAACATGCCTGCAAAACTCGCCTGGGCGAGCTGACCCAATTCTAGAATTTTCCGCTTCAGTGAAAAATTAATTTCTCACGTTCCAGATATTATTTCGATAATCCCAACGTTCAAAAGTTACATATATGGGTTAGAAATCTATCTTTAAAATTTAAAGACGACCCAACGGTTAACGAATCCATAATGGTAATTTTACTAAAATAGGTTTTCGGGTCAAACTCAGAATCACACAATTCAATGCAGCTCAAACAAACTCCACATAACTTGATATCTACACCAAGCTGTTAGATTCAAGTGATTGAAGAATCTGAAGAAGACAAGTTTTGATATTTGATTCATGCTTTGTAACTTTTATTTTGTTTGTTAAGTTTGGTTCATTAAAAGGAATAACCTAAATAATCATTTGCAGCTACTAATAAAATCAATCCAACATGCATTCATGCTTAGGTAAAAAGAAATAACATATGCATTTGATTAAGAATACATTGATGTGTTTTAAATATGCATAAAATGTTTTAAGACTGCAATAATCGATTACACAGGTAAATAACCGATTACATAAGCACTCTGTCTAATTCTGTGTAGTATAGAAGGTGATTTAATCGATTACCAATTGATTGTAATCGATTAAACTTGCTAGAGGCAAAAGTGAAGCTCACTGGAATAATCGATTAAATGGTAAGATAATCGATTACTTTGATCATGCTTATTTTCCAGAACTGCTATGAACACTTTAATCGATTAAATGGTCGAATTAATCGATTACATTAGTTAAATTAATCGATTACATTTGCGAAATAATCGATTACAGTCTGTTAAATCTGTTTTTTTATAAATAGGCATGCAGTGACTCTGACCAAAAACATATAGATTTCGAAAGCACTCATTACATACAAAAGTTCTATTGTTCTCTGAGTGATAAAAAGCATAAAAGAGAGTCTTTTAAAGTCTTGTTGTTCTTAGAAGTGTAAAACATGAAGGTTGCATAGAAGAAGAAAGTGATTAGTGATCATTCATGCATTAATCTTTTTCAAGATCATTCAAGAAGGCATTGCATTCATCACCAGGTTATCAATTTCGTTTGAAATCCTTTCAGCTGCAAATGGAAGTTTAGGTGATATCCTTCTTGAACCTTATGCTTAACTCTTTATGAGATTTAATTCTGTATTTTACTGTTTGTGTTGTAATTTTCCATGTAACAAGTTAGAATTCTTTAAAGCATAACTAGATAGGGTTTCTAGTGGGTTGAACTGAGTGGTGTGCTCAGGTTCTAAAGTCTTTAGATAAATCTTAGTGTTAGATTTAGAATTTTGCCTAGGGTGGGTGAAAGAGACTTGGTTGATTGCTTGTAAAGAACAGAATCTTGTTAGTGGAACTCTAATCTGGTTTGGATTAGAAGACAACTGGATGTAGCCTCAAGTGGTTAGAGGTGAACCAGTATAAACTTGTGTGTAATTGTGTTTTGATTTACATTACATTCAATTGCTTGTGGTATTGGGTTGTGAATCAATTCTGATTTTGTTTCAGCACATGAGTTAAGTGATTGGAAAAGAGAATATTGCTTATTAAAAGTGTTTGGTTTAAAGATACGATCCATTGTTTATTTTCCGCTGAGTTTGAATTTCAAGAAAAGTCAAAAAGTTTTATAAACCAATTCACCCCTCCCCTCTTGGTTTATTAGATTAGATATTCATTGTATTTTCACAAGCAATAGCACAATGATAATTTACACAACAATCATTCAACTAATACAAACTTATCAAACAATCAAATAACACAACAATCATATTAAGCATCTATTTTCAATTTATTGAAATTTCAAGGTGTTACACTTCTCCCTAAGGTGATTTTAGTAAGTTAGAATGATTAATCATACTCCTTACCATGTCTTTAAGCGTCATGTTTATTCTTTCAACACATGATTCATAGTAGGCGAGCCCAACATAGTGTACTGTGGGACGATACTTCATTCCTCCAAAAGAATTTAACAAATGGCCTCAGATGTTGTTCACCTAAGCTATCATATCTGCTATAGTACTCATCACCATAGTCAAATCCAACACTTTTGATTCTATTGTTGAGTTGCTTCTCAAGAACCTTTGCATTTGAGTTTTGGGCTGCGAATTGGTGTAATTAGTAATTAGTTAGATTAGATGGGCTTAATCATGACCCATCCATTCCTATTGACTCAGTCACTATACATTAGTGCAATTAGTTAGTGGATTTTTACACTTCATTTTTAGCACAAACAAAATTTGTAGTTTCTTTTAGAAGTTTTTAGAATTAAAATATTTTCTCTCAATTGTTCTTTATTGTTATTCACTATTCTTCATTTTCTTCTTTATTTTCATTTTTATTCTTCCATTTTCTTGCACTAATTTTGTGGGTCTTCCATTGATGATGATCATGAAAGGCTAAACAATCAATCAATCCAAGGATCCAGTCCAAGCAAGGAGAATTTGAGTTCTGGTTTGGTATTTCAATTTCTGTGTGAATGTTCACTGTCTTCTTCAATCCTCTATTCGATTTTCATGATTATGAATGTGTTTAGGATTGATAACAGATTAGGTTATGGATTCATTTCCTAATTTAAATTATAATCACAGATTATTTGGATGATATTTCAATTAGGTTTATGGTTTTAATTAATTTTGGAGTTAATTCGATTGAACTACTTCTAATGAAATTGAATGAACTTTCATAACAAGATCATTATCTGAGAACTATGATTATTTGCATTGCTTGGTTTGGTGAATTGGATTGATGTTCTTTAATCAGTTTTACAATATCTTTTATTAATTCTGTCAGTTTCTACGTTTTTTTGCAATTTTTATTCATCGTATGCAAACTGTTTGATTAAAATCCCCCTATTGTTTATTAGTGAATTGAAGTTAGAACCAAATTGATTGTGTCTCTGAGTCGACCTAGGTTAATCATGTGCTACAAAATTAGCGTAGTTTAATTGTTTTGAAATGATCCAATAATCGGTTATCAATCACTAATGAGTTTCGAGTGCAAGTTAAGGAGGCTCAACAAGGAGACCAGTTTTTTCAAGACATGATGAGACAGAAAGAGGAAAGCAAGGAATTGGAATTCCAACATGATGCCAGTGGACTCATTGAGTTCAAAGAGAGAGTGTGCATACCTCAAGTAAACAAGTTGAAATAAGAGATTCTAGATGAAGTGCACAAGAGTAGATTGAGTTTCAACCCTGGATCAATGAAGATGTACCAAGACCTTAAGAAGAACTTTTAGTGCCATGAAATGAAGAGAGATGTATCTTTATATGTGACAAGATATCTAACCTATCACAAGACTAAGGTTGAGCACAAGAGAGCTCCTAGAGAATTGCAACCCTTAGACATTCCTGAGTAGAAGTGGGATAACAGCTCGATGGATTTTGTCTCTGGTTTACAAAAGACCAGACCAAATTGTGATGTTATTTGAGTTATTTTGGATAGACTGATGAAGTATTTTAATTTTACTCCCATTAACATGAAGTACAAGTTAGAGAATCTCACTAAGTTGTACATCAACGAGATGGTCAAATTGCATGGAGTACCTTCAGACATGTTGTCCAAGGAGATTGAGGAGTACCAGGAACTTTTGAGGTAGTTGGAGTTGACGTTTAAGGAGGAGAGTGACGATCCTTCTGAGGGAACGTCTTAGTTAGTTCTGTACTTCTGGTGTCATAAGTGGTCTGCTCTGGTCCTAGTTTTCTTTACTGTTTGATGTATTTTGGAAAGGTTTCTCCAAGGGCATGTATTTTGTTTAATTATTATCACACTGTGATAATCGATTACATAGTGGTTTAATCGATTACATTGATCATATATCTTTTCTAGAAAGAACTAAGAACACTTTAATCAATTAAATAGGATATTAATCGATTACTTTAGTTAAAATAATCGATTACATGGACGATTTAATCGATTACATTTAGTTGAATCAGTTTTCTATAAAAAGTTGTTGGGTCTTTTGTTTTAAACAAAACTTGAAAACTTTGAATTTCATCATCACTTTAAAAAGCCCTCTGATTCTGAGAAAAGATATACTGAGATTCATAGCTCTTGTTCCAAAAACCAAGAATCACATGCATCATTGATAAAATGTTTTTGGACAAGATTTGAAAAGAGCTTTTTTGGAGAGCTGATTTGGTAAATTCTTTCACTTTCATTCTATGGATCATAAGGTTGTATCTCTCCTCTAAACTCTTGTAGTAGTTCATTTTTACTTTAGTTCTTGTAAGTTCCTATCTCAAAGAGGTTCTTTAAAGCTTTTCTAGAGTGGGTTTCCCTAGAGGGAAGAGTAGAGAATGTTTTCTCTATGTCTTGGTCATTAGAAGTCTAATAGGGTTTTAGATTTCAGATCTTTATCTAGGATTGATAAAGAGTGATTGTTTGTAACCTTGTAAAGAACAAATTTTGTTATAGTGGAACTCTAGCCAAGGTTTGGTTAAAAGAAACTGGATGTAGCTTCTTTTTTGGAGGAGTAAACTAGTATAGATTTGGTGTTCTCTTATTCTCTCATCTTGTTGTCTTTATTTGCTAATCTTTTGGTTAATTTTTTCAAGATCAACAAATATTCTTTTTCTTGCAGTGAAGGGTGAGTCTTGATTGATTGAAAGTTTCATTTTGAAAAAAGGGTGTATTTGTGATACGATCTTTAATCCACTGCTATGTTTAAATTTGTTGTTTTAACCAATTCATCCCCCTCTTGGTTAATCGTGTGTGTTCATATTGTTTTTAAATGTACTTATTACCTGTTAATTACTTTTCATACCTTGTTTTGTGAGCAATTATCCTAGTTTTTCTTTACAATTTGTGTTAATAATTGTTTTTTTGTCAATAAATTGTATAAAATGGTTTTACAAACTAAAAAGATAGTTTTTGTGTAAATTTGGATGTTACAAGAGAAAAACTTGTGCTTCAAGGAATGAGGAGTTGTAGACCCACTCTTGCTACAATGAAAGAGGACCATTAATCAAGTGGAATTGGTGAAGATTGGTCAACCTCTCACCCCAGCAAGCAAGGATTAGAAGCATAATGATCAATTGTAGAAGTCCTTTAATTATATTGTAATTTTGTTATAGCAAAAGTTATTCTTGCTACAACAAAAATCCATTATGATAGAAAAGAAATAATGTAATGTTAGCTCTACATAAAAGCATGTAACATCCTTGTAAAGGACTTTTAGTTCATCTGTGAAATTCAGAAATAGAATCTCCAAAACTCTCTCTTTTCTTCAATTGTGATTTCTCTCAAGGTTCTATTTGGATCATTCATGATCTAGATGGTCTAAATTTTGAGTGGCTGAGTGACAACAGTAGAATTCAAGTACGTAATTCTATACTTTCTTATCAATTCTCTAAGTTAATGTGATTCTATTTTAATTCTATGCTTAGATTCATATTATGAGTGATCAACCTAGCTTTTAGGAATTTGGATTGTGTGGAAACAAGTTCAAATCCTAGATTTGAATTAAGATTGTGCAAGGTATTGGTTTTAGGAATTGAAATCTAGTGCTTTCTTTGTAAATAATACAAATCTACTAACGGGTCATCTTCAAAATAGGTAAAGGATAGAAAGATAAGTCCTACTAACCATCATAGTGGCTTAGGAAGCCTAAAAACACTAAAAACTAACCTAGGAAATATGAAAAGACATTGAACTTATGCCAACAAAAATAAATACAAAAGTTACATGGAAAATTATGAAAATGGGCTTAATTAAGTATTCAGCTCAAAAACTTAGTAATCCACCCAAATAAACTCCACCCACTGAGGCATCTTGAGTATTCAATGTTGGGCTAATTTTGCTCTCCAAATTATTCTCTTCAAGTTTGTTGAAATAGCCTTCAAATTGTAGATATGAGATGATTCTTGGATTGAGCTTTGATTTAGCTAAACCTTCTTTAGATTGCACCCCATGATTAAACTTTGAAAAGTCTTTTAGTTTCTTTTAGCTTCTACTTTTGTGAATGAGTCTTCCATCCATTACATAAAAGATTTGAAATAATTAGATGTGGACAGGTGTTAAGTACCAAATTTATGTACTCTTAAGGTATTTTTTAAGGATTCTTTCTCTTTCTTAGATTTAGAGGGTTGTTTTAACTCCAATTGTGTCATTTTTATTAGTTTATAAATTCTAGTATAATATTTTGATTTTGTTACTACTTTGTAGTAATTTATCCCATCTTTTTGTAGATAAAAGGTCTGAAATAGAAGAAGTATCTTGGAGAGCAAGTTTAGAGTCCTAAAGCTCATAAAGGATAAGCTTGGACAACAAAAATTCAAGAAGAATAAAAACTAACATTTGGCCAAGCCAAAATCCATGGCTGAGCGAGTCTACACTCAAAATGGAAATGTTGCCTCTTGTATTTTTGGACCTGACTTGCGAATATATTTTGATTCCCCCCTCTCTTTTGTATAATCATTTTATCAGTTGCAAGCTGGGTACAATTGTATTGAGGGAGAAAAATATATCAAGTGTTCATGTGTTCTTCATCTATTTCTTATCTCTCAATGCGTAATTTCAAGCTGCACATTTCCATGAGTGGCTGATTTCCATTGTTGTAAGGTGTAGATGTAGCCACTTATGAAATCTCATTGGGTACAATTGTATTGAGGGAGAAAAATATATCAAGTGTTCATGTGTTCTTCATCTATTTCTTATCTCTTAATGTGTAATTTCAAGCTGCACATTTCCATGAGTGGCTGATTTCCATTATTGTAAGGTGTAGATGTAGCCACTTATGAAATATCATGTATCTTTTGATATGATGATATATATTTTGAATATTTATGTTATATGTTATCATTCTGTAACTTTCTTAATGTTTGTTGTGGATTGGCCAACCATTGGCATGATTTGGGGATGTAAATGATGATGGGAAGCACTTTTATTATCTTGAACTGAACAAAATGTCCATAAGGCTTGGTGTCTAGGAATGGAATTGATTTCTTTTTGTAATCTTACGGTCACAAAGCTTAAAGCTGGTTTATGTGTTAAGTCTTCGAGGGATCTTTGCTTTGGGGAGGTATTTAAGGTTCTTTTTACATAAGGTATCAGGATTAAGAAAACTTTTATTGCTGATTTTAACATGAGTATGAATGAAGTATGTACAATGTAACACCCCAATATTTTTATTTATTACATAGGGGGACGACTAGAAAATTAAAATTCACCATCTAGTAAGATTTTTAGAATTTAAATACATATTTTGAAAATAAAGTTTAATTCAAGCCATCTAAAATATTAGAAATTGTGTGAGAATGATGAAAATAATTTTAGGCTAAAAAGATTTAAATGAATCAATAAAAAAAAATAGGATTTTACTATTTCAAGAATCTAAAGAAAAATATTGTAGTCAAGAGTCAAGATTGGTCAAGATTGGATAAGAATTAATTAAATGAAGCCATGTGCAAGGATAAGAATATTGTTTTTTCTCCAAAACCCGTATTAGTAAAATACTCATTCTGAAGTTGTTCACCGTCGGATCGTCTTGAAATTTTAATGGTATACTCCTAACTTACATATCTAACTTTTGACCGTTGGGATCTTAGAAATAATGCTTCTAGACGTGCAAATAAATTTACTAGAACATAAGATATCCAAATACAAAGCAAAAAGCAAATATTATTGGAAAAAAAAAAAAGAAGGAATGCTACGGCCAAGAAGAAGAAAAAACAATGGCAGCCCTTGCAGTCCACGTGAATTTGAGTGAGAATAAGGAAGGAGGGGCCAATTCAAGAGAAGTAAAAGAGTAGCCAATTAGGAGTAAGTGTAACGCCCCCTCAGCTGGAAGGGTCATTACTAACCATAGAATCACATAAAAGCAGATAATCAATCAGAGTTTAAACAGTTTGGAAGCATAACTAAAGAGTGACATCATCAAGGGTCACTATCATAACACTGTACACTATAATATGGTGAATATACATCAAAGTTCCTCTGTACAATACAACCACACAAATATCCCATCAGGGTACATCAAAACAAACCAAAGGCTAAGTACAAAACATCTGAGCCACCAGCTCATGTCATCTAAGCCTAAGGTTTATCAGCAGCAACTATTCCTGCATAGGCTTCTTGCCTTGGGATCTATCTGCTCCTTCTCCTGATGAATCACCTGAAATATAAGTCCCACAAACGGGGTGAGATATAAAATCTCAGTAAACTCAGGGCCCTTGAAGGTATTTCCTTCCCCTGGTTCACTGACAACAGATACACAGACAAAAACATCACAATTATCATGGTTATCATCAATTTATTTCATTCAATCAACACATAGGCAGTCAATGTACAACCATCTGTCCATATCTATGTGATTCCGATAGTCATCACCATCTACCACATATCATCATCATCTACCACCTATTATCATCATCCTGCATATGCTTTCATCTAGATATATATGCCGATCCCCACTCACAAAGGATCCAATATATACTAGGACATCTCATGGCAGGAAATCACTATCTATCAGAAGCACCCCGAAAATATATAGGTACAACCACGTCTGGAGGACTCCTATATACCGGGCCGCCTTCTATCATAGGCACCCCGAAAATATATAGGTACAACCACTTCTGGAGGACTCCTATATACCGGGCCGGCCTCTATCTTACAGGAACATCTCATGTCAGGCCTATAACCATCACCTGTCATCTATCCTATTACCATAGGATTCCACAGTCAATCATGCTTATCTCCAACTAAAACAAATCATAATCATCCATTTCTGGATCCAAACCAAAAGACAAGCATCACAATCCAAATTACAGTCATTACCCTCTCATAGGGCACAATCATCATTCATCAGCCAATCTGACCAACAACCAATCAACAACATATGCATAACAACATAACAGAACCATCACCTCAGATTGGTGAATGGCTGAACACAACAAAAGGGAACACATTCAAGAATCAAGAGCTTACCTGCTCTAGACAGATCACCGGCTCTCCCGGCCTCGTGGTCAACACCACCAGAGCTATCAAGCTCACGTCCTACACAAGAACCAATACATAACACATCAAATACAGTTCTAGGACGTTTAAACGAAAGGAACTATCATCCTCTCTATAAACATATACTAATCACTATACAAGTGATCATCTGATCCTCAACAGGATCCCTCTCAGTTTATACCAGGCTATAGAGTCTCTGCAAAGACTCTGGTCAGGCTAATATAAAGCATATCTCTGCTTACAATAGCATAAACCCAACTTCTCATTATCACCAGTTTCAATCGGTCAATCTCATCTATACAGTCTCCTGAGCAACTTTGTCAACTGCTCTAAGGTTCATACTAGTCATATTACTAGTCTTTTATCTCTGCTTATACATACTCAGAGACAAAATCAAACTTCATCAGTAACGATAATTCAAGGCTCTAACTTCCTTAGAACAGTCCTCTGAGCATAATACTCTACAGAGTCCGAGCCTAAAAATGACTCTAACACCTCCAAAAACACCCCTTAAGATAACCCCAAAACCTCAAAATCCAATACACAGAACCAACGGTTAAAGCTCGAGTTTCTTACCTCTGTGATGTTCAGAAACACCAGGGAATCACTTTCCCTAAGGTAGCTTGCTCAAACCAAGCTTCCTTCGCCTTACACTCCGAGCTCTCAAGGGTCCTCTCAGAGAAATCAAATCTCACTGTTTCTCAGCTATTCTCAGGAATCAATCGGGGGTTTACTCTTATCTCGGGGTTCTGATCACTTTCTCAGTTGGGCCAGAGGTGTTTAGATGAACGATGAAGAAGTTACAAAGCTCTGTAACTCATCAATGGCTTCCTCTCTCTTTTTCCTCTTCCATTTTCGTTCAAATGAGCTATTTATATAGGCCTGCCCGAGGTCTGGCGCGACCCGCGCCACCTCCCGCGCTATCCGCGCCATGCCTCTGGCGCCACCCGCGCCAACTCTGGCGCGGTCCGCGTGAAAAACCAGTGAAAATTGGTTTTCCAGGGCACTTATGGCGCGATCCGCGCGGCCCTTGGCGCTACCCGCGCCACAGCGAAAACCTTGGCGCTGTCCGCGCCAAACCTGGCGCGATCCGCGCCACAACAGAAACCAGGTTTTCTGCTGTGAATCCCCGCGCTGTCGCGCGGGGGTATGGTACCAACCACGCCATAACTTAGGGTTATCACAGTAAGCATGTGGCAAGAGAAAGGAATGATTGGGGGACCAAAGGAATAAAGTCATAAATGCAAAGCATCTTCTATTATTGCAAGAAGAAAAAAATCAACTTAAGCTCATCCAAGAGAGCTACCTTCCGTGCAAATCATTGAGGGATGTGGGCCAAGGGAGCTAAACCATCCACCAATAACAATAAAGCAATTATTTGGACTTTGCTATAAAAGGAAGAAAGTGAAGCAAACTTGGATCAGCCGTGCACTTTCCTAAGCCCCACCACTTGACTCTTATTTTAGCTTTCTTTAATTCCAACTCCAAAGAGACCGTGCAGCCATAAGTCCCACCAATTGATTTGGTCTTTTTAGCTCAAAACATAAGCTTTAACCGTGTATACCTTCAGCCATCATTTTCATTAAAAGAAATCATTCTAAGCTTTAAGTAAGATCACGTGGAGTAGGGACAAAGGGAGGAAGCTTGTTCAAATTCAACTAACAATTAAGGTATGGGGGAGTCTTGTTAAATAAAAATTAAGTATTAGTTTACCTTGAAGTAATTTTTAGTAAAGCTCACTAATTTTTTGAGTTAAGGTAGAATTAAGTAAAGAAGTGGAAGAGGAAAAGAAGAATCAATTTAATTATGTAAAATTGTATATGGATAAAGAAAGAAACCTATTATTAAATTAAACTCTTAGCTTCTATTGGTTCAAATAATTCTGTTTAGGGGTATTTTTAAAATTAGCATGAAGTAGTCCGAAATGAATTAGAATTAGTTGCAGTTATATGTTCCTATATATATATGGCTGTTGTATAGTTGGTGGTTGCTGTATTTAAATTATTTCATGCTATACTATAATTAAATTGTTGCATGCTGTTACTATATATTTATTTCTTAACTGTATTTCAAATTTATGTCTTGACTGTATTTTAAATTTAAATAATTGCTATAGATTAAAATAGTTGTATTTAGGAAATTCTGAAATCAAATATTGCTGTAGATAAATTTACATAGTTGCTGTAAAATAAAACTGTATGTTGATGACGTAGTGAGATAAATCTGTATGCTGTTGACATAGTAAAGCTGATTAACGTAATTAATTGATGCTGTATGAAAGATATTGCTGTAATTAAATTATTATATAACACTTGTGGATGTAAGCTGTCTTATATGTTGTATGTGGTTGTAATAAATGATTCTAAGTCAAATAGCATATTCATGTGGGAATCTGTTGATATGCGAACATCCATAGTGGTTGGTTATTTAACATATATGTAATGATTGAATGATTCATGATGATGGGAAATGATTTAAGAGGTGAACTATGTGATGATATTGATTTGAGAATTAGGTGATGATGATCAAATTGACAATATGAGATGAAGGTGATAAAAGAATAATTAAAAATGTGAAGTGAATCATTTGTGCATTTTCATGTGCATCTACCCGGTGGGGTAGACTTTGAGACGATGAGACGATCCTCGTAAAGAGATGTATGTGTCAGATAACTAAACTGAGTTCCATACGTGTTTTAAACTTGGGAGTAGTTGAGACAGTGGGGACCACACCACCATGATGATCACATGGATGGGAGTGATACTCCTACGCGACACTGGGCTACCCTGACGGGATGGATAAGTTCGTTCCACTAAGGTGAGGGTGGGGTTATCTGACAGTGGCCACAATTTTTGAGATGTTAAGCTGAGATCTCAGTCATGCATCATATAATAAGATGAGCATGCATTTCCTTTCATTTCATGAAAATTATGTGTGTGAAATTGACTTATTTACAATTTGTATAATTGTTTACGTATATTTATTATTTGTTTTGTCGGTATTTAAAATTGATTTATCATTTGGTCTGCTGATATTTAAGTTTTGTTTATCAAGACTGACCCTACTTTGTGTCGTGTGGTTGACACCTGTGATGACCCCAAATTATTTGGGCGAGCAGAAAAGCAGTGATATGGATGACGTACGAGAAGAATGAAGATTGTGTGCTGTTTGTCTGCTTTTGGATGATCTGTACTTGTGATGTACTATGGACTGTTTATATATGGAACTCTGGCTATGTAATAATGAATGGACTGTATGGTATGTGTGAAAGTTATGAACTATAAAAACGTGTGAACCGTTATACTTTCTAAATTCGTTCTTAAATCGACGAAGTTTTTCATTTGAACCTTTATTTCTAAATTCGTTTTAAAATCAACCAAGTTTTGTTGGAATTTTATCCTTCTGTTTTTTCGAAAATTTTTTAGCAAATAAAAATAAATACGTAATAAAAAGCGAAGAAAAAGCTGTCATTACATTCAACATGTTAATGCATGAAGAGAGTGAAGATTTGGTGAATCTACCCATCTCTACAACAATTTCTATCATCTATGTAACATCTTTATAATTATGTTTTCTTGTTTTAAAACCACATAAAAACATCTACTGATAAGGGAACACTTAGGATAGTCTTGAAAACAGGTATAAAACGAAAGGAACTTGACCCTAACTGCAATCTACCAGTAGAACCAAACTTTTAAAAAGAAGCCTGACCTTAATCGCGACCTGCCAATAGAACCAACACTATCAAGTTCTTAACCAAGAACAAAGGAAAATCTCTCACAATAGAGAAACTCTCAAAATTCATTAATCTTCAAATTCTACCTTTGGAGAGTACAAGAGTTCCTTATTTATATGCTAATCTTGAAATGCTATAATAAATTCCTACTAATATGCATTTACCATATACATTGATAATTGCATGCCACTAAATGAAAATAAATTCCCACTAGCCACTATATGACCTGGAGCATTCTAGAAAGCAGTTATTAAGGCTAAAAGAAAATGAAAAGTCACTAGAAAATTCAGCCAAAAAAATAGTACGAAAATTACAAATAAAATGATAGAAATTGGACTTAGTTATTATCTAATCAGCCCAATATTAATAGTCTACCAAAATCGATCAACTCAGCCCATGAATGCTTCTTATCTTGTAAATTGGGCTTCCCAAAGTGATTCTTCAATTTGGCCACAAAGCATCTTCATCAATTTGTAGGAACGTGACCCAATTAGGTACAACCCTTAATTCACCATGGTCTTCTTTCTCTTTGATCTTTAGAATCAGACCTTGCAATACTTGCTTCATCCTCTTAGTCTTGGACCTTGTCATAGGACCTCCAATCCCATTTAAAGGATCATTAAACAGGCTGGTTGCACCTCTATCATCTACTTTCCTATTTTCTCACTTGATTTGTTTGTTGCTTCACAAATCCACCTTGTAGTTCATGTTTTTAGTGTTTTTTTGTATTGTTTTTAAGCCTAAGTTAATACTTTTCTGCAATGCTTATATTGTACAAGACTCTTGGGAAACGATATATGGACTTATCCATTCTATTACTTGTTCGACTAGTGCACTTACAGAAATACCCCTAAAAATAGGTTCATGTCAAATTCACTAATTAAGCTTTGAGTTTTAGGTCAAATCACCTAAGGAATTAGAGATTTGGTTTACAACTCAAAGATTAATCACTAAGTTATTAGGATTAATAATTTTAGTTTGAATCTTGGTTGCATTGAACAAATAGATTGATTAGGAATGAATCATACATGTAGAATTCTATGGATTTAATCTCAGCAATGCTTTTCTTCTTTTGAATTCAATTTTTCTCCAAAATTTCATTCAAAAAACCATAAACAGTTTACTTTCGCCATAGTCAATTCTCAATTCTCTACAGAGAAATATTTATTTTCAAAAACTAAAACTTGAGACATTCATCAAACAAATTGACAACTAGCTGCAACCAATGCTTCTAAAATGTAGTTAATGATTTCCTATTTATTGCACAGAGTCTTTGTGGATATGATAATTCGAAACACATACTATTTCTTTCTACAAATATATTAGGTTTACTTTTTTATTATCTATTAGCTAATTTAGATTGTATTCTTTCAAACTTATATTCCATTCATTCTTTTATTCTTACTGATTATTATGATTCTGATTTCATTGATTCTTTGTAAATTAACTATGTTTCTTATATATGTAGCTTGTTATATGCGTAGGTCCTACACATTAAGAAGCAACACTCCCAAGGAACAATTGATTTTTGATTAGAGATTGAAAAGACACTAAAGAAGAATAAGAGTATAACGAAGAGGCAAGAAGGTAACATGGTTGAATAGACTATTCGTCCAAGGTTAACTCTGAGGATCATGCTACCTACAAGGGACCTTTGCGTTTAAACACAATTGAAAGGCCCGCATTCACCAATATGGTGAACCTTTGAGATGAAGCCAAGCCTCATCCATCTAATTTAGAATAATCAATTTCACAGGCATAGTCATGAGGACCCGTATACACATATGTCAACCTTTATTGACATATGTAGTACTATGAAGATAAATCATGTACCAGATGAAGCTTTGCGCTTATGCTTGTTTCCAATTTCATTAGCAGGAGATACCATGTCATGGTTAAGATCCTTCCCTCCAAACAGCTTGTCAAGGTGGGATGATGTAGTAGCAAAGTTTTTGCACAAACCTATGATGAATCTCTTAGAGAGGCATGGGAAAGATTTAGAGATTTGCTTAGTCAAACTCCCACTCATGGCTTTGATAAAGCTCTCCAAATTAACATGTTTGTTGGGGGATTGAGGTCTCAAAGCAAGCTTATGCTAGATGCCTCAGCTGGTGGGAAAATCTCCATGGAGACTCCAAGAAAGGTTATAAAGATCATTGATTACATGGCTGCTAATGTTAATAAGTTTCAAGATGATAGATCCATGGTTCCATAAAAAAGATTGCTATAAGTCAATACTCAAGATGGTATCTTAGCCCAACTAAAGCTTCTCACTAGGAAAAGTGAAGAGCTTTCACAACAAATCATTTATCTAGCTTAGCAATTCAAGTTACAATCAGACATGTAACACCCTTAAATGTAGCCTTTCGAAAGAACCTGTTGGTTTACTTCACGAAAAGATAGTCCCTCAGTTCTCATTAAGGTTAACTCAAGATTAGAAAAGAGAGGGGAATTTTTTTGTGAAAATAAAAACTTTCTAATTTGATTTAAAAAACATAACTAGATCTTTAAAACATGCATAATAAAACATAGTCACTGCTCAATGTGTTTGATGTGCTTCTAGCATATAGTAGTTTTTAGGATTAATTGATTAATAAATTGTTTAAGAATGAGTAAATTGAAAATACAATGAATACCTAATCCAATAAACCAAGAGGGGGGGTGAATTGGTTTTTTGATCCTTTTTGAACTTTTCTTGGAAAACAAAACTCAGCGGAAGAATTAACTTGGATCGTATCTTAAATCAAAAACAAATTTAGTAAACAATTTTCTTCTCCAATCAATTAACTCTTGTGTTGAATCAAAGTTTAAGTTGATACACAAAATAATATCTCAACCAATTAATGAAATGTAACTCAAAACATAAATGCACACAATTTTATACTGGTTCACCTCCAACCACTGAGGCTACATCCAGTTTACCTTCTAATCCAAACCAGATTAGAGTTCCACTAACAGATTTTAATTCTTTACAAGCAATCAACAAGGTCTCTTTTACCCACCCTAGGCAAAACTCTAAATCTATTCCCTAGATTTATCAAAAGACCTAGAACCTTATAACACTACTCAGTTCTACCCACTAGAAAACCCTTTCTAGTAATGCTTTAAAGAAACCCAACTATTACATGGAAAAATTCAACACAAATTCCAGAAAAACAAAAGAAAAATTACAAAGAACAAAACTTTATGTTCAAGAAGGATATCACCTTATATTCCTTTGCAGCATAAAGGATATACACGAAATTTATAACCTGAGGTGATGAATGATATGCTTTCTTGATTGATCTTGACACAGCTCAATGCATGAATGATCACAAAATAACTCCTTCTCTTAAGCAAGCATGATGATTCCAACTCTTATGAACAACACTATCAAAATGATTCTTTTAACTCTTTGAAGCACTCAGAGATTACTAAAACTCTTGTATGAATGAAAGCTCTCGAAATCAATCTCTGGTTTTCTGAGACACTGCTTGTCTATTTATAAAAAAACAGATTTAACAGAATGTAATCAATTATTTCGTTTATGTAATCGATTATTTTAACACGTGTAATCGATTATTCCGTCTATTTAATCGATTAAATTGTTCATGATATTTCTGGAAATCTTGAACGAACAAAGTAATCGATTATTTGACCATGTAATCGATTACGCCAGAAATACAAGTTTGAGTCACAAGCATAGATAATCGATTATAATGTGTTTTAATCGATTACGCCAAAAGTATACATATTACTCTATAGCATATTTAATCGATTACGATTATTTGGTAATCGATTAAACCAGTTCATAGGCTAAACAGGATTATGCAGATGCCTTATGTAATCGATTATATGACTTGTGTAATCGATTACATCAGTAAGAAAACATTTTTAATGCTAGTTTAGATTTATCAATGTATTTCTAATCAATTGCATATACTAATATGATTCTAATCCTAAGAGAGAATGCATGTATGTCTGATTTCTTTAATGACTGCAAAGGATTATTAGATTTTAACCTTAATGAACCAAGCTTAACCAAAAGGAAAAATTACAAATGCCATCATCACATGAGTGGGCATGAAACAAATATCAAAACAATACTTGTCTTCTGATTCTTCTGACACTTGAATCTAACATAAATTAGATTAGGATTTGGTAAAGTATTACTTAATTGCATATTACTTTAATTTCTTATTTATTGTGTCATTTAGGAACCAACAAGAGAGGAAAAGAAGCAAAAAGAGCAAGCTAGTGCTCTCGAACAAGCCACGCTAATCGTGTGGACTCCCACACGATCAGCGTTAGAGTGTCAAGATCAAATATTCAGTTCGAAGAGCCTGCGCTAGTTGAAAGAAAAAGGGCCTTGAAGCCTGAAGGCATGTCAGAAAAACAAAATTTTTAAAGCGGAAACACACATACCACACAATAATCATTCTTTAGGACATAGATGTTACCTTGTTTATATTCGAAATTTGATGATCAAGGATAGGCTTGAAGATACAAGCCCTCTAATGTTGATCCACACCACTTCTTGTCAAGACTCAAGAGCACTTCTTGAAGGCTACCAACAAACACCAAAGGAGGCAGGCTAGGCACACCAATGGAGAGGAAGAAGGTTATGTTTTAAAGTGTTTTTACTTATCTAAGAGGCTCACCAATAGATGATATTGGTGGCTGAATTTTCAGCCAACACTCACACAAAGGGGCACGTGAAAATAGAGGAAAGTAGATTAGGGTTTTTCCTCTCAAAATATTATTAGAGAACTATGATCACAATAGCACACTTTATAGAAGAGTTTGAGTCATATTTTTAACCAAAAAATCTGATCATGAAGCATCCCACACGTGAAGATAAGATAGAGTTGTTGCATTTCAAAATTTCCAATAACCTCCTATCTTATCTTCCTAAGACATTACTTGGGATTTAATTTTGCCAAAAGATAATCATATATTAGCCGTGTATAAGCCCATAATCAGCACTCAAAATTCTTCCTAAAATCTAGGACATGATCATGATAAGATTCTAGTTGAATTCAAATTCAAATCTAGCTCTTATCTTCTCCCTTTGATATGAAACTAACTACTATAGTTAATTCATATTTAAATTCAAATATTTAAATTCAAAATTTAAATTATCAAATTTAAATATTAGATAATTAATTTAACTATTTAAATTAATTAATAATGTCTTGGACTATCCAAGCCCATTAACTCCATTCATGCGCCCCTCTCTCTTTAAGATAAGTATCCAAACTCTTTCTTGTGCCAACAACCATTATTAGGCCCAAAACCTTTAATGCTATAATGTCATGACAATAAAGTGTTAGTGTGTGACCCATTAGGCCCAACATAGCTACTGACATAAATGAGTTTGGACCCAACAAGGCCACTACTCATTTAATGACAACACAGAGCACTAGCAATGCTTTGTTGCCCCAGAACTAGTTAGGTAAATGACAAGATCATCCTATTAAATCTATTTGGTTTCTGTATGTATTTCCTTTTGTCTCGGTTACCTTCCCATAAAACCTAGGGTAAGGAAACGTATCAGCCCTTGCGGTCTAGGGTAAGCTTTAATACGAAATAGGGAGTCTCCAATTTTACTGACTCTAAAGGAAAATCATCTCATGATTTCTTTTGCTATGCATAGATTCCCGAGTCCCGTAAATGTCATCCCGATTTCTCTAGTTTACAGATAACCTAATCTCTTACAGAGATTTGACGAATTCCTTCAGCTAGTCACCCTAGACTCATCTTCTTTCAGGACATGCCCAAAAGTATACCTATGTGTCTCCTATTGAGTACAAAGGAATCACTTGATGAATGGGCAAGAAGATCAAGCTTGGTTTTGAGCTTCCAACATGCCTTGAAGACTTGAAGAAAATCTTGTAATTAATTGTAAAGGAAAAAGCATCTCTGGTGATCCAAGTGCATAACATTCATATCATACATTTAGCATTTCAAAAAGGGTCATAAAATTAACAAGGCTTTGCTAATTTGATTCAGTGTTTAAATTGAAACTAAGGCTTTTGGAAAAATACTGGTTTACACTATTTAATCGATTACTGAGGCATAATAATCGATTACTTTGTTCTTAGCTTTTTCTGGAAAACCTATCAAGAACAATGTAATCGATTACATATCGGATTAATCGATTATTTGACCTTAGCTTACTTATAAAACAACATTGAGAAACATTTTAATCAATTACCAAGTTATTGTAATCGATTACCAAGGCCAAATAGAAATCTCCTGGTTTATGAAGCTCACTGTCTTAATCGATTACCAATACTTGTAATCGATTACATTATACACCACTGCTTCACTATCTAGTATAAAATAATCGATTACCAATGTCCGTAATCGATTACATAGTTCATTTGGCTAAAACCTGTTTTATGAAGCTCTCTGCCATAATCGATTACCACAAAACCGTAATCTATTACACAGTACTTTTCAGCTGTATTCTGAACTTCAAGTTTTTCTAAAGCTCACTGTGATAATCGATTACACTACGGAATAATCGATTAATTAGTTCGTTGCCATAACCCAGAAGCCTATAGAACATATTAATCGATTACAGATGATAAATAATCGATTACATATGATAAATAATCGATTATTAGGCGCTTGTAATAGATTACAGGCAAATAGAAACATTTGTTATAAATAGAACTCATTCTATGCCTGATTAGTAACTTGTCAATTTCGAAATCTGAGCTAAACTAAAGCACTCTACATACTTTTCTGAGCTTCTTTGGGTTGTGGGTATTCTTGCTTACATCAAAATACATATGGGTTATTGATTGTGTCTTAAAGCAAGAAAGTTATTGACAAAGCTTAAGGATTGTGCTTTTCTGAGTCTTGTGTAGATTCTTAAACCTGATTCATTCATTCATTTGCATCATTAATCATTGGATCATCAGGTGATATCTTTCCTTAACTTTGAAGGTGTACTCTGTTTTTATTTGTAGTTGAATTTCTATTGTAATTAAGCTCTTGCATGTAATCTAGAGGAAGGGTTTCTCTAGGGGTGTGCTGAGTGAATTCTCAGTGGGTTGATCTCTAAGAACCTAATAGTGTTTTAGGTTTCTGAACTTTATCTAGGGTTGATAAAGAGAGATTTGTATAATTCTTGTAAGACAGAAAATTGCAATAGTGGAACTCCATTCTAGTGTTGAATGGAGGAAAACTGGATGTAGCTTCATAGTGTTTGAAGTGAACCAGTATAAATCTTTTGAG
This sequence comes from Glycine latifolia, assembly GCA_013407115.1. Classification (NCBI taxonomy): domain Eukaryota; kingdom Viridiplantae; phylum Streptophyta; class Magnoliopsida; order Fabales; family Fabaceae; genus Glycine; species Glycine latifolia. The sequence continues at coordinate 59,454 of QARZ01040423.1, forward strand.
TCTTGTGTATAAATTCGAGCTAGCCTATCTTCCTCATATATACACTGCTGAATTATCTTGCTAATCAATTTAACTTTGAAAAATTGCATACCTTGGACTGAGCAAGTGATTGAATAAATATTTTTGGTTTCAAAGTGATAAAGATCCTAAGGGAAAACTCTGATTTTGCTAAAAGAATTTTAATTTACCAACCCTAACCAATTCACCCCCCCTCTTGGTTAAGGGTGAAGTGTTCCTATCTTTTACATCTCCATGTTTCAGGCAGACGAGGTATACAATCAAAGCATGTCTTCTAGAACACAGTCTAGGTGAAAACTTCTGGTCTAAGGAAAGACACACCAAAATAATAAGAGACTACTCTAATGATACTATCTGTGAGATTTCCTCATAGAGTCTCTTTGTGGGTCCGTTCAGTGCGAGCTATACCCTTATAGGTCCACCCACGACTTTAGCTAAGACATCTCCATGTCTGTAGCTCATGAGGTCTTTACCTTGTATCCGCATACAAGTAGTTAAGCCGTGCTAGTCTTACCCAAAATCACTGATCCCCATTCTCAGTTTCTCTAGACTAGGAACTTAAAATTGAGGAGTAGACATCTGGTATCCTTGAATCCTCATGATCGTGATCCCATCACTGATACTCAAGAGATACCTATTCTATTCCAAGGATTTTATCCAGTTACTCATATATTAATAATGATATCGAGACAGAATATGAAACAAGATAAAGAGCGCTTATAATTTATTCATGACAATATGAAAAGTACATGTACGTCCTAATCTAATGAAAAGATTGTCTCTAGGACATCCATATACTAACACTAGTAGTGCCAACTACCACGCCAATCGCGCTAGATGCTGAAAACCAAACTGCCAACTCGAATTAACCATGCTATTAGCGTGGCCATCCACGCGAGTAGTGTGGGACTACCAAAGGTTAACTCCTCAGCTCGAACAAGCCACGCTATTAGCATGGCCATCCACGCGAGTAGCGCCATGATATCAAACTCAAGCCTTCAATTCGAATAACTCACGCGATCAGCGTGGGACTCCGCGCTAGTCGTGCCACAAGCTCGATATTTCCTGATTTAAAAGATTTGTACTGATTTAGCTTGGGGAACAACTCCTCATTACTTGAATTAAACCTAGAATTTATGGGGGATAAAAAGGGACCTCTGGGTCACAAAGAAGAAGCTTTTTTTTGGACCCCTTGAAGATTTTCTGCAGAAGAAGCCATTGAAGAACATTTGGAGAAGATTGGAATCATTAGGGAACTGCAAAATAGCAACTCTGTGTAATCTCTTCTTTTCCTCTGGTAATTCCTCTCTAGGAACATGTTAGTTATGGGAGTAATGTCAGTTCTGAGTATGCTTGGCTAAATTCTTGTATTGTGGTTGAGCCAAGAACCTATGTGAACTCCTTTATGTCTTGATTGGTTTTAATGAGAATTATCATAATTGCTTTGTTTTATTCTGTTCTTCATTGTATTATTCTTAATTGGGATTGGCCATTCTATTAAGGTATTTAGGGTTAGGATTCACAATAGGGATATTGGGATTCTAGTTTCTGCAATGAGTAAAACAACAATTTATACATTACCTAGGGATAGGAATGTGTAGTTGCAGTAATTTCAGGATGTGTTTGCTAAATGCTTGGTTTAAGAAGGAATCACTAACGGATTAGGGTTTTTAATTTCACCAAAGGGTTAAATTACTAAGGGATTAGGATTTAGCTAATCATGGGAGAATACATCAGCTGAGCAATTAGAAATAACTCAAGTTAATAATCAATTGAAGCATAAAAGGTAGGAATCATAGGGGAATGCGCTTTAACCACAATTATCTCTCAACATTGCAGTAAAATCATTTTAATTTTAGTTTACATTCTCATTAAATTTCTGTCATTTCATTTACGTTACGTAATTACAAACTCAACCAATTCTCTCAACTTATTATTTGTCTTCCAATTTCTAAGACATTTAGTTACAATAAAATTGCATTCAATCCCTGTGGAGACGATACTTGACTTACTCACTTTATTACTTGAAACGAACGGTACACTTGCCGAATTCGCAACAGTGTTAAAACTTCAAGTTATGAGTAAAATAGAAACATAACAAACCATACATGCTCAAATAAATAATATGGATAAATAGGTGAACCTCTATGGTCACCAAACATAGATAAATAAGTATCATGGGCCATAAAGAGTAACAAAACATGTGCGCCTCGGTGAAACCAATAAGTAACATATACAACCTCAAATAAGTAATGTAAAGTAGTAATAACCGATTAAGTACAGAAGGTCTGAGCCTAGGTCTCCCCATCCCAAAATACATATAAGTTGTAAACTCACCAGGTTTTTTTTGTGTTTCTTAGTTCTTTACCATGGTTATTAATGGAACCAAAAAAACATCAAATTAGAGGATTAAAAAACTAATTTGACCTAAAATTAAAGCTTATTAAAGTGTCTATGTAGGAAATTGAAGCTAATTAATTTCATGGTGTAGGGTTGTTTGATACTTTGATTTTGTTGGGATGTGTTTGAAGTGGATTATGGAAACTTGATCCAACAAGTTTACATTCCCTTGGAAACACTAACAATGATTGTGCATGTGCTTAAGCAGGGGGTAAATGTTTGAACCCACTCTTAAAAAGGCTCAAACAAGGGTTCTTGTATGTGATGCAAGCTATTTGTGGTCTAATTGGAGGTTCCAGAGGTAGTTTATTTTAGTTTTACTTTTAGCTTTTTTGTTGGAATTTTCTTCTTTTGTATTGTTATACATATGAGTCCAAAAGACACACTAAACTGTTGTTTTGATTAAAACATACTGAAATGCATGTATCAAATAATTATTGCAGGCTCTCAGCCCCAAAAGGTAAAGGCTTGACTTTCTTATTTTTATTTTCGGCTGACTTTGTATACAGGATTCATTAATGTCAGTATTAAGAATGGTGTTGTAACCTTATCTAGAAATAGCAACACATCCTGGAAATCATGATGACTGTTCTTTCAAGTGTAACCTGTAACACCCTGAAATTTCGATAACTGAAAATAGATGTTTGATGTATTTGTTGTGATTCTTTAATTATTTGATCCATTTAGATTTTTTGAGTTATTGTGCATTTTACCCTTGTGCAATTACTTGGTATGTATGTTAGGTTGTGCGAAGTTAGTTTGATCTACATTGAATTATGTGATTCCGAGTTTGACCCGAAACTTGTTTTAGTAAAATCACCATTCTAGATTGGTTAACCGTTCGTGTAATACCCCAGAATTTCAGAGTTTGCTAAGCTCGACGTTTTATGCATGTGTATTGCTTGGTTATTTGGTTTATTTTGGTAATTACTGTTTGTTATTGTTCTTCCTTGGTATGCATGTTTGATGATGGGTGTGATAAGTCAACTCTGCTGGTCTGTGGTTTCTAGCCGTGCACGTTAAGTTGACATGTCTTGTCAGCCAGGTATATAAGCATTAGTGTGCGCAGCGGAGGCATGCTTTCCTTTATTCTTCCTTGTGCCTTTTCTCTCCTTTCTCTCTCTAAACTTACACAGAAACCGCTCTTCCTCAACCCCTCTGTGTCACCTTCAGCCCTCGAAGACCACTGTAACTACCACATAACCCCTCATGTCAGGAGGAACCTCGTGACCGGAGTGGAAGCCAACGAACATCTTTCTTGATAAAAGCTTTAGATAACATGGTTAGGGGCCGGGGAGTTCAACTATGAAGATAACTAGATGTCTCTAGTGTGTGTTGTTCTCCCAGAAAAGCTATGTCTTTTAATGAACAGGACATGATGTGTTTTATGTTTGTTGGCTGGTGTGTTTGTGTGAAGAATTTGATGGTGTTCTTGTGGGGAGAGTTGATGTGTAAGAACTCCTCGTGCATGTGTGTGAAGCTGGTATTTTGATGTTGTAAACTCCCAAAACACCTTTTTAGTAGTGTTTGTGAAGGTGCCGGATACCGGGTTGGGTATGCCGGGCTGAGCTCACTACGTAGCATACATATATATATGGGACATGACTCTTAATAGTTAATTGTTGGCAGATGTCAGTATCCCGGGTTCCTTACCCGGGGTTGTTTTCTTAGAACTGTTAAGCTCATTTCCTCTTCCTTAGAGCTACCGAGTTCCCGTACTCGGATGAGCTCGTTTTCTTTCTTTGAGAGAGAGCTATCGAGTTCCCTTACTCGGATGAGCTCGTTTCCTTTCTTTGAGAGAGAGCTACCGAGTTCCCTTACTCGGATGAGCTCATTTTCTTCCTTTAAGAGAGAGCTACTGGGTTTCCTTCTCGGTTGAGCTAGTGTCCTTTCTTGAGAACACCTACCTGGTACTACTCGCCCGCCCTCGTTCGCCCTTGTCCGCCCTCGTTCGACCTTGTTCAGATTCTTACATCAAAAATCATTATATCTAGGTGCCCATCGGAACACCTAGTATTTCGTACCGGATCACTAGTTCATGTGGTGTTTGTCAATAACGTGTAAGTAAGGAACATATGTGATTATGTTGATAACAGTTGAGGTCTGCCTATGTGATGGCTTGAGATAATGATGTGTGCATTGATACCATGGGGGTGTATGACGAGTTATCCTATCCAGGACGGGTTGTTCCTGGCTGGGTCATACATTGCCCATGGTTATCAAATGCGGGTGGATATACATAGATGCCCACGAGGGTATATGACGAGTTATCCTATCCAGGACGGGTTGTTCCTGGCTGGGTCAGACATTGATGGTGGTGTGGTGATAGGCTATGTATAGACACGTGAAATGCCAGGACCGGGTGGTTAACCTTGTAAGGACCACAGTCAGTGCATCGATGAGCCCATGTTGGGGAAGCCTGTGATTTTGACGGTATGTATGTACATGGGGGTGCATGACGTAATTAACCTATCTAGGACGGATTTGTTCCTGGCTGGGTCATGCATTGATGGTGCCTATGGGACATATGACATTTGCATGACAGAAATAGGATGATTAGCTGTAGGGTATTGGGCTACTGGGGAACCACGTCTATTAGGAACTCTTTCTGACACCCCGGGGCTGATCACCACTTGGGGAAGCAGCCTGTGCACGACATAGTGACTCTAACAAGCTACTACATCATGAAGACCACAGGGATGGGCTATTTCTGGGATGGTACCACATGGCATGCTGAGAGATAAGTCAGGAGCATACATCATGCTAGGCATTATAAGTTGACTTGTGGAATGTTGTTGAATGACTGTCCGTGTTGATTGCGTGATGAAATGCTTGGACACTATGCTGATATTGTGATGTTTGGATTGCCTTCCCTAATTGATGTTATTTATTGTTTGTTGTTTAACATGATAAACTCACCTTGCTTTATGGTACTGTGTGGTTTGGTGCCTGTTATGATAACGTATCGTGTTCGTGTGAGCAAACAGACAATAGTAGGGGACTGGGAAGATGACCCATTTTTTGGTTGGAGCTGAGTTGTCGGAATGACGATGGATCAGACCCCGACCATGAACTGTACTTTCTTTGAGAATTTACCTTTCATTGTATAATTTCTTATTTCTTTTGAAAAGTTTATACATTTTAGACATGGTCAACTGTATCGACAACTAAACTACGTTTTATATATGTGTATCTCTATTTGAGATGTCTTGTACATATCTTATTTACATGTTTACTTTATGATAATGGTCATTATGTGCTCGCGAAAAAATTTACTACTGTTTTCATAATTAAAAGAATTTCAAAAAGGGATTTTCATCTAAAACATGTTAATGGCGTGATTAAGAGACAGTGATATAGTAGCGACGAGGCGGGTCATTACATTTAGTGGTATCAGAGAAGATCGAATCTTTTGGCCAGTGAGCTATGAGCTTGCTATGTTTCACAGTGTATGTTGTGTTGATTGTTGACTGTCTGATTGTTAAAGTGACTAGCTGTGCTGTACAGGATTATGTTTGCTTGTGTTTGAGATTGTATATGGTGTTGTTATTAGTGTAGTCATAGTATATTTGTATTTCTCATGTCTGCTATACCATAAGTTTTTATTCTTTGTTGGGAGTTATCAGACTAGCCATCTGTATAATTCGGGACAATGCAAGGGAACATTATGGCAAGCAGCCCCAAATACAAACAGTAGAGAGTCTGTATAGTATAGCTTGGCGTTTGTTTTATGTGTATTCCTTCCAGGTTTTCACTTCTTGTTGTGCATAGTAAGTGTTGGCCGGTAGGAATGATCATGCTATAGCTGATGCTCTCCAAGCCTTAGCTCAGGCTTTGGGAAATCAGAATAGGGGAGAAGCTATGGGAGTCGTGGAATACCAGGGGTTGGACAACTTTCAGTGCAACAATCCTCCTTCATTCCATGGAGGGTACAACCCGGATGGTGCTCAAACCTGGATTCGGTAGATTGAGAAGATCTTCGGGGTTATGGCATGCTCCGAGGAGTAGAGGGTTGCCTTCAACACCTATACCCTGGTGGAGGAAGCCGAGTATTGGTGGGATAACACCCGCCAATGCATGAAGGCAGAAGGCCGAGTAGTGACGTGGGAGACCTTCAAGGAGGCATTTTTGAAGAATTTGATGGAGGTCCAAGACAGGCCAAAGGTCTAGAAGGAGAGCTTGAAGCACTTCCTTTGGTGAGCTTCAAAGGACCAATGACAAGAGCTAGGGCTCAAACACTTCAAGACCACATTCAAGCTAACTTGGGCAAGCATGAAGATGCACACTAATTCAAGGATGACAAGAGCTGGATTTTGATGTCTCAAATCCAATTTAATTCAATAAATTCCATTACTTGTTAGAAGAAATTCAATAAAAACACTTGTAAATAAGTTTTCCACTGTTTTAATCGATTATATTGACCTTGTAATCGATTACAGTATTTCAGTTGCAAACAGGAACAAGGTCTTACTGCTTTAATCGATTAAATGGCAGGTGTAATCGATTATTTCAGTGCTTGACTGCTTTAATCGATTACAGAGGCCATTTAATCAATTACATAAGCCTAAAAAGTGTCAATAGCTTTGTTTTAATCGATTATTTCAGTCTGAAACTGCACTGCACATGATTGGGAAGCCAATAGTCACTTTGGGAAAGCTTGCACTTCAAGCTTAATTTAGGCTTCATTTCAATTTGCATTTTCCTTACATTTAGTGACATTTAGCTTGTATCTTCGTGGCCTATATAAGGTGCCAAAACTGAATGTAACTAGTTTTGGTTCATTAATACAATTTTGAAAATTGTTGTGAGAGTTTCTCTCTTGTTCTTGTTCAAGAACTTCTTGAGTCTTATCAATGGCTTTCCTCAATGCTATTATGGTGATTCTTCCTAGACTTATTGGAGAGCTTCTCCATGGTATCTTCACCTTCATCCCTATCCTTTCTTCCATCTTCCATTTTCTGAAATTACAAATCTCTTAACAGCCCCAATTCATAAGAGTGCTGGAAGTTTGTGTAATCTTGAGGTTTGCTTGAAGAGTGAGTTCCATTACAAGGTAGATTTGGGAAAACTTAAGGGCTATGGGTTTAGCTATTACATCAGAAGTACTTCCCAGAAGACGTAAGGAATAAGAAGGAGATGGAGTTCCTAGAGCTCAAGCAAGGGAACAGGACGGTAGCCGAGTATGCGGCTAAGTTTGAGGAGTTGGTAAGGTACTTCCCTCACTACCAAGGAAGGGATGGAGAGAGCTCCAAGTGTGTGAAGTTTTTGAACGGCTTGTGACCTGAGGTGAAGCAAGCTGTAAACTATCAAGGAGTCCGTCAGTTCCCGATTTCGGTCAACATGTGCAGGATATGAGATGAAGATTCCAGAGACAGAGCGGCCTACTACCGGAATACAGGCCCTATGAAGGACAAGAAGACCGGGCAGCAAAACCGTGGGAAGCCTTACACCATTCCCCGTAAGTCGTACAGTCAATGTCCCAACCACCAAAGATCTGTTGTGGGATTTCCCGGTGGTAGTAGTATCAGACGCACTACCTTTCCAGCCTGAGTTATTTGCTTCAAGTGTGGTAAGCCCGAGCACATTGTTTCAGAGTACAGACAAGTGGGGCCGTCTTGCTATAACTGTAAGGAGAAGGGTCACTTCCAAAAGGACTGCCCACACCCCAAGAGAGAGCAGAATGGGGGAGGCTTGCAGAACCGACCTGGACAACCAAGGACCACAAGAAGAGTCTTCACTCTTAGTGGTGCCGAAGCCTCGAACTCCATAGATCTAATCCAAGGTAAATGTTTCATAAACAAGATTCCTTTACTCGTGCTTTTTGATTCTAGTGCAACCTATTCTTTCATATCCCGGTTGTGTGTAGAACAACTTAAACTTCCTGTGTCTTCTCTAAATAATGAGCTTGTGGTTGAGACCCCGGCTAGTGGGTCTGTGTTGACTTTTGAGGTATGTCTGGACTACCTTGTGGAAATTTCTGAGAGAAAATTCCGGGTTGATCTGATTTGTTTGCCTCTTAGTCAGATCGATATTATTTTGGGTATGGACTGGTTATCTTCCAACCAGGTTTTGTTGAACTATTTTGATAAAACGGTCGTGTTTAGTAACTTGAAGGTGAGAGAGAGAGGGATGTTTATCTCGGCCAATCGGGTTATGACATCATTGAAAAAAAATGCTTAAGTATACATGATCTTATCAAACATGGAAGTGGAGACCAAGGTTTCTCTAGGCAACCTCCCTGTTGTTAGAGAGTTCCCATAAGTGTTTCCTGAGGAGCTGGACCCATATCTGTAGCTCCCTATAAGATGTCTCCCATAGAGTTAGCCGAACTTAAGAAACAGTTAGAAGAACTGTTGGATAAGCAATTTATGCGACCTAGTGTGTCTCCATGGGGAGCACCTGTGTTGTTAGTAAAAAAGAAGGACGGGACTATGAGGTAGTGTGTAGACTACCGCCAGCTAAATAAGGTGATGATTAGGAATAAGTATTCCTTGCCTAAGATAGATGATCTTATGGATCAGCTGGTAGGGGCTTGTGTGTTTAGTAAGATACACCTTAGGTCGAGTTACCATTAGATCCGGGTGAAGTCCGAGGATATCCCCAAGACCACTTTTAGGACCCGCTATGGTCGCTACGAGTATTTGGTTATGCCCTTTGGTGTGACTAATGCTCCCAGCGTGTTTATGGATTATATGAATAAGATCTTTCATCCTTACCTTGATAGCTTTGTGGTAGTCTTCTTAGATGATATCTTGGTATATTCTAAGACCAAAGAAGAGCATGAAAAGCACTTGAGGATCGTACTGCAGACCCTTAAGGATTGACAACTGTATGCTAAGTTGTCTAAGTGTGGGTTCTGGTTAGAGAAGGTGAGTTTCCTAGGGCACGTGATATTCCAAGGAGGTATAGCTGTAGATCCTTCAAAGGTGGAAGCCGTTCTCGAGTGGGAGAGCCCTAAGTCCGTGTTTGAGATTAGAAGTTTTCTAGGCTTAGCGAGGTACTACCGAAGATTCATAGAAGGTTTCTCCAAGCTAGCCTTACCTTTGACCAAGTTGACTAGTAAGGGTCAAGTGTTCATGTGGGATGCTCAGTGTGAGCATAGCTTTTGAACCCTTAAGGAAAAGCTAACAACCGCACCCATGTTTGTTTTGCCTAACCTAGGAGAACCCTTTGAGGTGTTTTGTGATGCAACAAAGACGGGTTTATGAGGGGTGTTGATGCAGTGTGGCCGGGTTGTGGCTTATGCCTCCAGGCAGCTCAAGACGCATGAAAGGAACTACCCTACCCATGATTTGGAATTGGTTGCAGTAGTGTTTGCTCTTAAGATATGGAGGCATTACCTTTTTGGCTCCAAGATCGAGGTGTTCAGTAATCATAGGAGCCTTAAGTATCTGTTCAGCCAAAAAGAGTTAAACATGCGTCAAAGAAGATGGTTAGAGTTTCTTAAGGATCATGATTTCGAGCTTAGTTATCATCCCAGCAAAGCCAATGTGGTGGCTGATGCGTTGAGCAGGAAGTCCTTGCATGTGTCCGCATTGATGGTTAGGGAGTTGGACCTCTTGGAACAGTTTAGAGACCTTAGTCTGATATGTGAGTTTACCCCTATCAATGTGAGACTAGAAGCTCTACGAATTACTAGCAGGCTACTAGGAGAGATCAGAGAAGGGCAGAAGTCTGATTCTTTTCTGAAAACTCAGTTGGAATCCATAGCGTCAGGAAATGATAGCAGTTTCCATGTGGGATCGGATGGAGTTTTGAGACTTCAAGGTCGGATCTGTGTTACCAACATATCCGGGCTTAGGAAAGTGATCTTGGAGGAGGGGCATAGAAGTAACCTGAGTATCCACCCTGGTGCCACCAAGATGTATCAAGACCTTAAGACTATGTTTTGGTGGCCAAACATGAAGAGAGAGGTTAGCGAGTTTGTGTATGCGTGTTTAGTCTGTCAGAAAGCCAAGGTAGAGCACCAGAGGACATCGGGTAAGTTGCAACCTTTAGAGATACCTCAGTGGAAGTGGGATAGTATCTCCATGGATTTTGTTGTGGGTTTGCCTAAGACCCGGGAAAGGTTAGATTCTATCTGGGTTATTGTGGACAGATTGACCAAGTCTGCCCACTTTATCCCCATTAATATCCATTTTTCTTTTGAAAGGTTGACTTCCCTGTATATCAGTTAGATTGTTAGGTTACATGGGGTGCCATCTAGCATAGTATCTGACCGGGATCCTAGATTCACTTCTAGATTTTGGGAGTTTGAACAAGGCTTTAGGAACCCGGCTTTGGCTAAGCTCGGCTTATCACCCTTAAACTGATGGTCAGACAGAACGGACCATTCAGTCTCTAGAAGACCTTTTGAGGGCTTGTGTTTTAGAGCAGAAGGGTAGTTGGGATAGTTTCCTACCATTGATAGAGTTTACTTATAACAATAGTTTTCACTCTACGATTGGCATGGCTCCCTACAAAGCTCTATATGGTAGGAGGTGTAGGACACCTTTGTGTTGGTTGGAACCCGGCGAGAGTCTTGTGCTAGGACCCGAGGTGGTACAACAAACGATCGAGAAGGTCAAGTTGATCCAAGATAGGATGAGGATGGCTCAGAGTAGGTAGAAGAGCTACCATGACAAGAGGAGGAAGGACCTAGAATTTGAGGTTGGTGATCATGTATTCTTGAGGGTTACCACATGGACCGGGGTTGGTCGAACATTAAAATCCTGGAAACTCACACCCCGGTTTGTTGGTCCCTACCAAATTCTAAAAAGAGTCAGCCTTGTAGCATATCAAATTGCATTACCCCCGTCCCTTTCTAATCTTCATAATGTATTCCATGTGTCTCAACTTCGTAAATATGTCTATGATCCTTCTCATGTGGTCGGATTAGATGATATCCAAGTAAAGAAAAACCTGACATATGAAACACTACCTTTGAGTATTGAGGATCGACGGACAAAGCATTTAATAGGAAAAGAGATTCCCCTGGTCAAGGTAATCTGGGGAAGTGTATTGGGAGAAGATGTAACATGGAAGCTAGAGAACCAGATGCGGGAAGCCTACCCGACTTTGTTTGTATCAGGTAATTTCGGGGGCAAAATTTCAAAAAGGGTGGGAGACTTGTAACACCTCGGAATTTCAGAGTTTGCTGAGATGGACGTTTTACACGTGTCTATTGCTTGGTTATTTGGTTTATTTTGGTAATTATTGTTTGTTACTATTCTGCCTTGGTATGTGTCTTTGATGATGGGTGTGATAAGTGATAAGTGTCACATCTTAGTAAAATTAGGGTTACATTGAAGGCACTTATCTTTCATTTTTACTAAGAATATCTATAAAAACTTGCCCTAATCTAGTTAGTTTGTGTTTAGTACTCAGGATAATGTGTATTCATATTCTTGAAAGACTTATCCAAATATTTTCTTGCTTTTTGATAGGTTAAAGGATTTTCGAAGCTTCCGAACACATAAAGCAAGCAAAAATGGATCATAAAGCAAACATGGGAGGTACAACAAGCATTTCAGGCCCAACATCCATCAAAGCCCAAAGCATTCCTCAGCATTAAGGCATTAACTCGCCCAGGCGACCCAGCCTAGTGCATTTGGCTCACCCAGGCGAGCTTCAAGTTCCAATGAGATATACATAAGCTCGCCCAGGCGAGAAAACTCAGGCCAAACCACTCGCCTGGGCAAGTGAAGCAAGCTGGTGGTGGATTCCTATAAATAAGGGACAAAATTAGAGAGCATGGCATGTTGTTTTCCTTCAATTCTCTCTTCTTCTTGATGTTCTTAGCTTAGAATTCCTAAACATTAGTTTTAAGTAGTTTTGAGAGTGAGAGAGGTGGTGATTATAAGGGAAACCCTACCAGATTGAAGCGGAGATGATTTCCTTCATCAACTCTTCTCTTAGGGAGGTTCTCTCCATGGTCACTTAAGCTTCTCTAAGGATTGGATGTAATCTTCTTATCCCTATGTGTCTCTATTAATTTTATTTATTGCATGCATCTTTTCTATCTCTTGTTGGTAATTTCATTCTGTGCTTAATTCTTGATTCTACTTGATCACTAGTTTTATGAATTTAATCCTAAGTGAGACTGGAAAGTAATCTTAGGGTTTGAACTGAATAAAATTACTTATCATGTTACGTTGCTAGGAATAAGGCTTAACGTTTTAATTGCATAAGCACGCGATTTTAATTCTTAATGCTGGGGTATTTATTTTGATATACGAGGGATCGATATCTAGTAAATATTCTTAGGATTCTCAAATGCGAGGGATAGATTTGAGACAAAGTATGTGCGCATCAATAAGAGTAGAAAATGATTTATGCATGATAAAATTAATTAGTTATAAAAGGATAAGAATGATGAAATCTAATCCTACATTTCTCCTAAATTAATTAAGTAGTTTTCACAAAATTCG
>QARZ01040428.1:0-26444 GCA_013407115.1 Glycine latifolia
GGTCATTTCTAAAAATGTCTAGGGGCAAAATTGTCATTTTTACCTTAAGGACATTACCGTCATTTCTGAAATTGTTCAGGGGCATAATCGTCATTTGCCCTATATCTTTTGTACTGCCCCTAATTAATATTTCACCCCAGCAATTGACTGTTCTTCAAAATTTTGGGGTGTTACAGTTGTTACGGACTCGGCAAGTGTACCGGTCGTACAAGTAATAAAGTGATAAAGTAGAGTTATCGTCCCACGAGGATTGGTTGACCAATTAAATCATAAATTGTATCTCAAGGTTGGATGACAAAAGATTAAGAGAAATGTGTTGTTGTGCGAAGTAAACTAAAAACTAACTATAAACATAAAGCATTATAAATAAAATAGATAATGGTTGCACCAAACGTAAGCTAATGTAGCTAGGGAACCCACACTCCATTCTCCTAACATTCTTACATAGATTGTTTGCAACATCCATCTACACTAGCTACCCAATCATGCATCCTCATTCACTAATAGCTAAGCCCTACTCCCGTAGTGATCTTAACCCTTTAACCCACTTTAATACCCTAATTCCTTAGTGATATTAGTTAGGTCAAGCATTAGGTGATGCACTAGAAGATTGCAAGCCTACATCCCTATCCCTAGGTGATGTAAAACAAGTCACCACACCTAGTTCCAAGACTAAGGCCCCAACATCCCTATTGTGAACCCTAGCTCTAAGCTCTTACCTAGATTGATCAGGTCTAAGAAAGAGATAAAGAGATTCAAGCAAAGTGTAATGAAATAACATAGCATTAATGAACAATAACATTCAATCTATTCCAAATGAAAGTTACATAGAACATTTGCCCTAAATACAAGAGGAAACTAGCCAAACCTAAGCATGGCTGGCCTTGGTACAAACAAAAAGAAGCATGAATGCAGATACACAAGAAAGAAGAGGAAGGGAAGAGGGAAGAACCCTATTCCCTTCAACCCCAAACCCTAGCTCAGCTCCCAGGCCTTCTTCTTCCTTTCGTGGTGTTTTTCTTCCCCAAAAGATGATCCTCAAAACTCAAGTGGCTTCTGTTATTTATGCTTGGGTAAGTGAAATCCCAAGATTGACCTTTGACAGCTTTGCAGAACTGCAGACTCGAGGTCTGGCGCGGATCGCGTGGGAATTGGCACGGATCGCGCCACTATTTTAACTCTGGCGCTGATGGCGCGGGTTTCGGCGCTGATGGTGCTAGATTCCCGAATGGATGGCGCTTACCGCGCGGTAGGTGGCGCAGATCGCGCCACAACTTCCAGCTGGCGCTGATGGCACCATAGTTGGCGCGGATCGCGCCACAACTTCAATTCTTCTAATCTGCATCTCTTTTTGCTCAGATTTCCTGCCAAACACTTCAATCTTGACCAAATTCTATCATTAAAGCTTATGCGTCATATTCACACCAATTGGAAGCTATTTATCATATAAGTTTATGCATTTAGTGGCTTAATTAAGCTTGGAAACATCATGTGCTACGCACATATCATTGGTCTTAAAGCTGTCTCCTATATTTCCTTCTTTAATTATCTTGCCTTTATTTTTTTCTCCATAAGTGACAAATCATCCATCCTTTAAAGTCATATTTGTAAGCATGGACTTGTCACCCATCATGTGTTTAGACCATCCACTGTCTAAGTACCATAATGATGCTTTAGCGCTAAGACACACCTGCAACAATCAAATCAAGTGGCAAAGAAAGGTACTCAATTAAGGTTGGGTCCATAAGGGTTAGCTATTTTTCTCTTTTTCTTTGGAACCCAAATGCAGTCTCCATCTGGCACATAGAACCTTCTAGCATAACACTTATGAGATTTGTGTCCTTCTTTCATGCAGTAATGACATATGACAAATTTTGATTTTCTTACAAAATGAGCCTTTGTAGTATGCTTTTTAGAAAACCTTTTTCTATTCATCTTTTTTGAAGGTACAAACTTTGTGTTTCCAAAAGGTTTTGATTGCTGTTTGTAACCCAAATTAGATGTATCTCCTGCACACTCAACATTTGATTCAAATTACATTTTCCTTGGTAAATCTTTTTTATGAGATCTACCAAGTATGAATTTTCACTTTGTAAAGACATGCATTTTTCAAGTTGGCTCTTTTTGAATTCATCAAATTCTTTTTCCAAAGCTTTTTGGTCATCTACTTTTGAAGAAGAAGAAGAAGCACACACACACCCATTTGCTTTGTAGCTTGAAACAAGTTTTTCATTTTCTTCTTTTAAGTTACAAAGTTCAGCTTGCATTACTGCAAGTTTGGTGGTATGCCATCTAAGGTTACCTTTTAGCTTATTGTTAGAGATTGCAATTTTTTTTGCCTCCTCATGCATTACATGAAAAGCATCAACAATTTGATCAAATTCAAGATTTACTTCTAATTCAGCATATGAGTCATCTTCATCAATTGTTGAAGTGAGGCACACATTTTCTTCTTCATTTTCACTTGATGATTTAGAAGTTGTTGAGGCATTTTCTTCCCATGCTATGTAGGCTTTCTTTGGTTTTCCTTCTTTCTTTGCTTTCTTTTCACCTAACTACTTCTTAAAAAATATAGGACATTCAGATTTGATCTCGCCTTACTTACCACATTCGAAGCAGTTGAAGTTGGTGGTGTTGTTGTTGTCATTCCTTTTGTTGAACTTGCTTAACTTTTTGTTCTTGTTCTTTTTCATGAACTTGCTGAATCTTTTGACTATTAGGTTTATATTCTTATCACCTTCATCTTCACTTTAGTCTTCTTATTTTTCCACATTTGAGGATGCAACTTTCAAGCTATGCTATTTTGTTTATTGTCTGCATCTTCTGCATGTGTTAATTGAGGCATTTCTAATTCATACTCAAGTAGCTTACCAAATATTGCAGCCATGGACATCTTTGAAAGATCTTTTAACTCCTTGATTGCTATCACCTTTGGTTGCCATGGTCTTGTTAGGCACCTCAAGATCTTGATGTTTAACTCTTCAGCATCAAATGTCTTTCCAAGACCAAGAAGATGATTTACAATGTGTGTGAATCTTGTTTGGAGTTGAGATATGTTTTCTATTGTGTTCATCTTGAAAATCTCATACTCATGAATCAGGGCATGCTTCCTTGATCTTCTGACTTCATCTATCCCTTCATGAATGATTTCTAACATCTCCCACATTTCCTTTGTGCTTTTACACCTAACTGTTCTGAAAAATTCATCAGATGGAAGTGTAGAGGTAATCATGTTCTTAGCTATAAAATCGTATTGCACTACTCTCTTTTCTGCATCTGTCATCTTATCCCATTATTTGGGAATCATTTCATTATCAACAGTTTTGATTGGAATCAAAGGACCTTTTTCTATTGCATTCCATGCACCAGGGTCATTTGATTGGATGAATATCTGCATTCTATTTTTCTAAAAACTGAAATGCTCTCCTTCAAACCTTGGAGGAAGATTTAGAGAGGCACCTTCTTTGAAGGTAATTTGTGTTGTATTCATTTTCTTTTAAAAAAAGATAGTTATATTGAATAACACTCAAGAACCTGCTCTTGATACCAATTAAAAATAGTATGAACACACACAATAACCAAGAGGGGGGTGAATTGGTTTAAGCTTGGTCTTTTAAAAATCTTTAAGAATCAAAGTAATCAAGATCATATCACAATTGAACCAAGAATGCACCAACCAATCAAACCACTCAGCTCAATAATACAATCACAAAAACTATCACTTGTTGAATAAGAAAGATAACACCAAAGAATCACAGATTAAGATAGCAAGAAAAGATTAAAGGAAGTAGTCAGCACAATGACTTATACTGGTTCACTTCTAACCTTTGAGAAGTTACATCCAGTTCTTTCAACCATAATGGCAAGAGTTCCACTAATAACAAAAATATTCTTACAAGCTTTTTACACAATCGCTCTTAATCAGACCTTGATTAAGAGTAAGACTTCTAACACCTTAGAATCTTTGTGATCAAGACATAGAGATCACCCACCTCTACTCTTATCCCCTAGAAACACCTATCACCTATCCTAGTAAAGCTCTAAGAAATCCTATGTTATTAATACAAAAAGAATCTCAACAGATTACACAGTAGAGTGTTAAGAAAGAAACCACCTTTGATCCAGTAAATGAAGTATGCAAATGATTTACCAGACTTGGATTGAATGATGGAAGAAGTTGTTTCAAAACCTTCTTTACAAAACTTCTTTTGAAACTTGCCCAAGAAGAAACCCTCATTTCAAATCTTTGTATCTTGAGGATTTTGGGACTTTGACAGAGTTAAGCACTTGAAACCTTTTCTTGCACATAAATCTTATGATGAATGAACTTTGTAATTTTGTTGTTATTTTTCCAAAACACCCAACAATTATTTATAGAAATCAGTTTGTAACTATCAGTAATTGATTAAATCGCTAATGTAATCGATTAAAACAACTAATGTAATCGATTGTTAACAAGTTTAATCGATTAAACTATTCTTGAGCTTTCAAAAAAAAATTTATGAACAAAGTAATCGATTAATTTTTCATGTAATCGATTATCACAGGCAATCTTGGTTTCTAATACTCGCCAAGTAATCGATTACCACAAATCGTAATCGATTAAAACAGGAAGACTTTCCTGTGACTTTGTGAAGTGTAATCGATTACCATTTGCTTGTAATCGATTAAATTGTTCTTGAAAGCTTAAGTAATAGATTAACACAAGTTGGTAATCGATTAAAGTAGAGAAAAAATGTTTTTCCAAAACCTTAAACTTTGAACACTTTGGCTTTTATGCAATCATGAAAACCATTTGTTTCAAAAAAGCTTTTCCCATAAGACTTATGCTTTTATGAAAACATGAAAGCAAAAACCATGAATGAGCTTCATGCAATAGATCATTGGAAGTTTCATCTCATACACAAATTACAAATACGTTTCAAATTGATTCGACATGTAAAAAACCCTAAACACTTTGTAGACTTGAGACTCAACTTCTTGATCCTTTTGAGCTCCTCGTGACTCTAACAAAACCTTCTCTTTAACCTTAGAAGGTTCAACAATAGTTTACTCAGAAGGAAATTAGGGATAATGAGTGGAAAAGGTTAAGTGTTCACCATGTAAATGACCAAGGCCACAAACAATTTTAACAAAAGTTTCAAAGATGGTAGAGTTAAAGAGATTCTGCATATTCTTACAAGGAATCCTTCACAGACCCAATAGGGGTTCTCACCAGCCTCAACTTCTAGTACAGTCTGAGTAGTTTCCCCTACAACTTCAACCTTTTCTTCATTATTAGAAGGCTCTTCTTTTCTTTTTTCTTCTTTCTTAGTTGTTTTCTTTTTCAAACTAGAACCAACAATCCTCATCTTGGCCAAAACATAAGCAATGATCTCCATATTGAGATCCTTTTATATAGATTTAGAACCCATAGTGTTTTGAGCTTTAGTAGCCTCCACACCCTCATAAGGGTGAATGTCTTTATTCTACACTCCAACATTAGGAAATCTTGTGTTTTGACCTTCAGCTTCCTCATTTTGAGGAGTCTGATCACCTTTATCAGCTGTTAATGCATCATTTTGAGGCTCAGAATGTATTCCCCATCATTATTCTCTTCCTCAGAAAAGTGTTAGAGGCTTCATGGTAAGAGCCATAGTACAGTTGCTCCATATAAGGATTTTTTTTTTACTCTTCTTTTTCTTTCTAAAGGGATACTTCCGTGTTCTCCTTATTCTAGCCTCCTTCAAAATGGTGTTCAAAAGGCTTTTTTTTCAGAGTTCTGAAGCTCCTCAAAACTTGCCTTCTCTTTAGCAATAGATTTTTCAATATGTTCAAAGATCTCCTTCCCCGAGATAGATGCTTCAACAATAGGAGAAGAAACTTCCTTATCTTCCTCCTCCCTTTTTGTGGTTTCCTTTACCTCCTCAAACTTGGACTGAAGGATTTTTCCAAACCTAACCTTTAACCTCTTCCACTTCTAATATGCTTAGTGAGAAAGGGTGAGGATCTCTTGGCAGACATACTACTCTTCTTTTTTTCTTTATCCTTCTTTTTCTTTTTGTTCTGAGTATCCTCCTAATCAAAATAGCTACAAACCTTTTTCATTTTAGGATACGGGTTCAAATTTAAAGCTACAAATTTCTTCTCCCTCAAATCAGTAGCTCATCATCTTTGGCTTCATCCTCCAAGGATACTT
Organism: Glycine latifolia; assembly: GCA_013407115.1. Classification (NCBI taxonomy): domain Eukaryota; kingdom Viridiplantae; phylum Streptophyta; class Magnoliopsida; order Fabales; family Fabaceae; genus Glycine; species Glycine latifolia. Next base: position 6,179 of record QARZ01040428.1, read on the forward strand.
CAAAAGGCTTGAAAACCAGGTCTTCAACATCCCATTAGGATATGATTAATGATAAGATGGGGTAGGTTGAGAAGAATCTTCCTCCATGGACACTAAATGAACAAAAGATGATGGTCATTTACTTCTTGATATGTTCCAGCTCTGGACAGTCAGAGTGCATACAAATCTAGTCGGCAATCCTTTCAAAGAATGTCAGAGATGTGCACCTGAAAGTCATCTTCCTTATCCTCCAAAATTTTCTTCATGAACTTGGTCTTTCTGAGGCCCATGATGTCACACCAATCATCATAGAGTCTAGAGCTATCAACAGGAACCCCCAAAAAATTAGCAAGAATTTGTTCTAAGATTAGAATCTCAGTTCCCTTAAAGGTGGCTTGTTGTGCTTTAGACATAGTAGGAAAGTGTACCTAGTCTAATTTGTAGAAAAGAAACAATAACTTTTATGAGTTATCGTATCCACAGAGAGTTTGTGTAACATAAAGGGAATCAGAAAAATTTTACACTCATTCTAGTGAATTGTCAATTCGCTATGGCGAATGCATGGTGTTTCAATTTTTAGAAAAGAAATGTTTCATTGTAGCAAGATCTTAATTAGCTATGGTGAAACTAAACTATTTTTGATTTCCAAACACAATTTTTCGAGCGATACTAAAATCAAACAAATCCAAATGTTGAGATGAAATCCATAGAATTCTTCATATGAATCTCGTTCTTAATCAATATCCTAGTTCAATGCAACCAAGATCCAAACTACAATGACTAATCCTAATTCCTTAACAATTAATCCTTGAGTTCCAAGTCAAATCCCTAATACCTTAAGTTAGTCAATTCTAGAACTTAGAATAAGATTAGCGAATCTCTACAAATGCAAGTATTGGATCCATTCTGTTCTTCAAAGTCTTGCACAATCAATTCAGATATAGGAATTCAACTTGTTTCCAAAGAATTTGAATCCTAAAAGCTAGGTTGATCACTCTTATCATGCATCTAAGCATAGAATTGAAATAGGATCAAATTAACTATGAGAATTGATAATATTCTACTTTAATCACTCAACAACTGTGCAAGTTTTGACTTAAGCACTCATCTATCCATTCCAATTATTTTTCCAACCAAGCTTTTTCTTCTTCTTCTTCTTCTTCCTCTTCTACACATTCATGAAATACAACAAATCGCACTAGAAGGGGGGTTGAATAGTGTGTTAGTCAAAATATAAAACCTTTTTGAAATGGAAGATGTTATAATAAATAGGTTTATAAAGCCCTTATCTAGTGACAAAAGATGGACTGTCGTCCAGTGAGATGTAAAACTTGTCTTTCAATAAAAACCTTGTGTGCAAAGTGTGACAATAATGGACAATGAAATACTTAAGTAAGCTAATGGAGAATAATAAAAATACTTCATTTTATACTGGTTCACTCAACCTGGGCTACATCCAGTTCTCCTTTACCAATCAGTAAAGGATTCCACTAATCAACCTTGATTACAACAAGTATTCTTCCCTAACACTTCTTTCTTACAAGTATTCTCAAGGCCACTCTTGGCACATCCCTGAGACTCCCCTAAATCTTGGAACACCCAAGTATTATTTTGTTACTAAGCCACTACTGGCTTTCATAAACAAAAGTTTGATATAGAATCAGAGATTCTTTATAACACTTAGACATTAAATTTACAATAATGTTCTTATCTATCACTAATAATTTGTATAAAACAAAGGATGGACTCCCTTAGGCTCAGTGTGTTTGTCAACAATTGCTCTTTTTTTCTCTCGTTTCTTGATTCACGACTTTGTCTTTCTATGTATGTTTGTCAATTTTCTTCAATCTTTGATATCAAATTTTTAGGTAGAGATGATTGTAATTGCGGAGAAGACCTTTAGAATTGAATGATATGACTATTGTGCAAATTGATCTTTGTTTCATGAATTAAGCAGATATTGCGCATTTCTATCTAATAGGATTAGTACTTTCATTTTTGTCATTCGTAACTCAATATGTTCCTTTCAAAATAGAATCATATAAATTGGAACAAATAGATAATTCAAATAAATGCTTATTCCACTCGTTTGAATGCATTGGACAAGTACTTAATGCTTCCAGTAGACAAGTTATCCAGTAATGGATAAGTCTCTTCTGGTGTTGTTTTTAGTCATCAAACCTGTTGACTTACATGTAACAAAGTGGTTAACATAAATTTATATTTTTTTTCATGAAAATCGTAAGAGATGTTTGGGTCGTCTAATGATGGATCATCCAGTGGCTAACAATTCATTCACTGTAAGTTCACAACTCACACCTCACAAGATATGAACATATTCATGAATCTCATCAAAGAATGCAACACAAACAATCTCATTCAAATATACCAATCAATTGAATTCATCCAAGTTTGATGTATGGCTAAACCCATTAGCCATTAAATTTCCTGATCTACCTTGCAATGAAACCCACTCTTCAAGATTTCTCCAAGTACCCAAGTTGTCCTTAATTCAAGTGCAAGACTTAGCTAAAAGGAAGCTTGATATTGCAACAATGGAAGATGGAAGAAGGTAAGAGATGAAGATGGATGGTACCATGGAAAAGCTTTCCGATAAGCCTAGGAAGAATCGCCACAATAGCATGAAGCCATTGATAAGAAACAAGAGGTTCTTGCACAAGAACAAGAGAGAAACTCTCTACACAGTTTCAGATTGCATTCAAATGAACAAAAGTTGTTACATTCAGTTTTTGGGTAGCTATATATAGAGCTACAAAATTATAAGCTAAATGTATATGAAATTACAATGAAATGAAGCGTGTAATCGATTAATACACTCATATAATCGATTATTTTGTTCTTGATCTTTCTAGAAACAGATGTATGAACAAAGTAATCAATTATTTTATTATGTAATCAATTAACACAGAGTTTTTCCTATTTTACAAAATGTTGCGTAACCTATTATAGATAACTGTTAATCTATTACTAGTAATCAATTACATAAAAATGGTAATCAATTAAAATAGTCAGGTCCTATTTTATGTTTATACTAAGTTGCTAGTAATCAATTACAGTTAAATGGTAATCGATTAAAATAGTCAGGCCCTATTTTGTGTTTGTACTGAGTTGGTGTGCTTCTTTATACTTGTCCAAAAGATACAAGTTAGCTTTGATGTGGTCTTGAAGGCCTTGAGTTCTAGCTCTTGTCATGGGTCCTCTAAAGCTCACCAAAGGAAGTTCTTCAAGTTCTCCCTCTTGACCTTGAGCTTGCAATGGTCCTCCATCAAAATTCACACATGCATAAGTCCTTATGGAATTAGAACAATCATCAATTCCTCATGAGTTGTGATATACTCAATCTTTTCAAACCAAGCAAAGGACTAGCAATCATTTATTTTATTTCTATTTTTTAAATTTTTGTAAAATATTTTTTTTTGGCAGTGAGGTTTGCTATGACAAACCTTGTAAGTTTTTATGAATTTTTCTTTGGTGATTTGGCTACAACGAGTGTATGATTCACTACAAAAAATGGACACTTATTCATTTATGAATTGAGTCTTTGTTGTGGTGAACTTACCACTCGTTGGGGCTAATTTTGTTAATAGAACAAGGAAAAATTAAAACTAAAGACATACACCAAAACAAAAATTAAACTTTTAAATCTCCAAAATAAAATAAAAACATATCCAAATTCCATAAAATATTAAATTGTTTAGAATTATAGAGAATGATGGTAAAAAAAGGGAGGAAAGAGAATAAGAGAGAAGACCATCATTCAGTAGATGCTTCCTTTTCCTTTTGCTCTGCATTGGTAACACAATTAGTAGTGTAACGAGCTGCTTCCTCATCTTTCTTATCACTGGCACAATTTCTTTATCAATGGAATTTGTGAAACTTCCAATGATATCATTAGCTTTATCCACAGTGACACTCGTATCATTTTTCTCCACCTCAATATTATAATTAAACTCCATATCTCCTTCAGTTGTAAATTCAGTCGTAGCTTCGCTGACCTTAGTCTTCATTGGTTCATCAGCAATAGTAGGAACACCATGTTCCTTGTTAACAACAACATCAACCAAAGCTCCTTCTTCCTATGTGGATGCGTCATTATCCCTTCGACCTTCATTTGCTAGGCCCTTAGTAAGATCAGATGAAATAATGGTAGCAACAATCTCTTCCTAGGATGCAAAAGGATATGAAGGTGCTAAATGAGTTGCCAAGCTTCTCAATTTCTCAAACAAGAGAAGATTTTATCTGTAGTTAGCATTAAGCTTTGAAGTGAGCTCTTCATGCATCTTCTCAAGTTTTCCATTGAGGGTAAATTGTTTAGGAGAATGAGGTGGTACTCTAGGTAAGGAACCGTCCTCTTGCCAAACATTCTTCTGGATATAATTTGCACCAATGGTCGATTACAGATCAACAAAAGGTTGGGCCCAATCTTCAGTAATAACCTGACCTTTTCTTACACACAATGTAGTCATTAGAATTGGCAAGCCAAGAGGAGTGCTGTTCTTTGAGCAATGCTAAGAGAGGATATGACCAATATCAATTAAGAGCCCTTTGATAATTGCATATATTTCCTAGGAAAAATTACGGGTATTGATAGCAATATTACTTAGCAAAAATATCAGTTTTGTGGGTATTGAGAGTAATATTACCCAACAAAAATTAATCAATAATTGAGTAAGAGTGATCATATAGTTTTTGTGCAACCTCATAGGTTTTCCTTTAGGATTTGTCTCTATAATCCCGTTGGGAATGAACCAAACTTCCTTTATCTTAACAATCATGGCCTTCTACTTCACTTCAATGCTTCTTTCCATGTTTAACCACTCCTCATAGCTAGATTGTTCACCCTTCCTTAATTTCATAGTAGAGCCAATGAGGTTGTTGATTCAGATTGAGTCATATCTGATAACTATTCCTTAGCCCCAGACTTCATTTCTTTGAAACCATCTTGAATGATGGAATTTGCATAGAACTCCCTGACCAAGGATTCTTTTCCCACAACTGGCTCCATCAATTCGATCCACCCTCTATCCTCAAAATTCTCTTGAATCACAGTGAATTCACCATCCTTGAGATCCACTTTCCTCTTAGCATATTGTTAGACTTTTGGCAAGCGTACCAATATGTCGTTGTAAGTTACAAAATTTATAAAATTTCGTCTCCACAGGGACTTGTGCTACTCAGTTAATCCAAATAGAATTCAACAGTTTAATAGTTATGTACAACGAGTATGGTCGAAGTTTTGATGGTTTTTACGAAAATAACGAAAGATTACGAAAGATTATGGAAGCTAATAAAATGATTTTAATTAATTCAAGAAAAGCGTAGGATTTGGATTTCATCATTCATACCCTTAGTATCCAATTAATATTACCATGTATAAATCATTTTCTATTATTACTGATGCACACATTAATTAACCTCGAATCGATCCCTCGCAATCGAGTTCTAAGGATATTTACCGAATATCGATCCCTCGCATACGAAGTAAATATCCCAGCATTACAATCATAATCACGTGCTATTTGCAATCTAAACGTTATGCTCTCCCTAGTAACGTAACGTAAAGAGTAAAATTATTCAGTTCAAATTCTAAGAGTACTTCCCAATTAAACTTAGAATCCAATTTCATGAAACTAGTGATCAAGTAGAATCAAGCATTAAGAACAGAATAAAATTACCAATAATAAATAGAAAAGACTTATGTATAAATAAATATTAAAAGAGATACTTAAAGGTAAGAAGATTACATCCAATCCTTAAGATAAACTAACAAAGCATGGAGAGAACCTCCTTAAGAGAAGAATTGATGAAGGGCCCCATCATCGCTTCTTTCTGGCAGAGTCTTCACACTAAGGTTCAAAAAAAGCTAAGAAGCAAGGGAGGAGGAAGGATGGAAGTGAAAAGAATGAGATTTCCTTAGGAGTGGTGCATGGCTATTTACAGGGGGCTGGCTGCTCAAGTTCACTCACCCAGGCGACCAGTTTTGCCTTTGTTTGGTCGCTTGGGCGAGTTAAGGCCCACTTGATGAAGCAACTTGCCAAATTGGAGGCCCACTTGCAGAAGCAGCTCGCCCAAGCGACCAATTTGTGCATGTTTCACTCGCCTGGGCGAGTTAAACGTACCATCTAGAAGAATCTTTTGGGCCTTGATGGATTTTGGGCCTGTTTTGCTTGTTGCACCTCCCATGTTTACTTTATGATCCATTTTTGCTTGCTTTGTTTGTTCAGAAGCTTAGGAAGTCCACGGAATCTATCAAAATACAAAATATGATTGGATTAATCTTCCAAAGTATGAAAAACAACATTTATTCAAGCACTAGGTGCTATTTAACTAGGTTCAGGGCAAATTTATAATCAAATCTTATGAAATCAAAAGATAAGTGCCTGCATTTGGAACATGAATTTAATTAAATTAGGGCACTTATCACATATACCTGAAAACAGTATAAACAATACACAAGAACCAAGAACGGGGTGAATTGGTTAATCTTGGTCAATTAAAAATTTTTAGTCAATCAGAGTTAACAAGATCGTATCACAAAACAATCCAAGAAAGCTTTCAACCAATCAAACACCACTGCTCAAAGAATGCAACCAAAAAGATTTTCTGTAGATTGTGAAATGCAGCACCAATGAACGACAAGTTATAATAGCAAGAAAAGATAAAAATGAAGTAGTCAACACTAGGATTTATACTGGTTCACTTCTCAACCTAGATAAGCTACATCCAGTTCTTCTAACCAACAAGTTAGAGTTCCACTGATAACAATCTGTTTCTTACAAGCTTTTTACAACCACTCTCAATCACACCTAGATCAAGAATGAGACTTCTAACTTGCATAGAATCTCTATGATCAAGACATAGAGAAAACCTATCTCTACTCTTACCTCTAGAAATACCTATTCCAGAAAAGCCTTAATAAAAACTATTGTTATAGTTACACAAAAAGAAACTCAAAAGAATTCACAATCAAGTTGTATAGAAAGAAATCACCTGATGATTCAATAGTGATGTATGCAAAAGATTACCAGACTTGAATCAAATGTGAAAGAAACTACTTCAGAACTTTCTTTCCAAAACTTCTTTTAAAAGCTTGCCCAAAAAGAAATCCTCTTTAGAAATCTTGAAGCTTGAGGATTTGTGGGTCTAATAGAGTTTAGCACTTGGAATCTTTTCTTACTTCAGAAAGCTTATGAAAGTACTTTGATAATTCGTTGTATCTTTTCAAAACACCCAACAACTATTTATAGAAATCTTTTTGTAACTGTCAGTAATCGATTAATTCACTAATATAATTGATTAAATTCACTTATGTAATCGATTATTAACTCATTTAATCGATTAAAGTGTTCTTGAAATTTCTGGAAAACTTTTATGAGCAATGTAATCAATTAATTCGCAATGTAATTGATTATCACAGGAAATCTTTGTTCTAAACACGCGCCAAGTAATCGATTACCACAATATCATAATCAATTATCACATGAAGACTATTCTGTGACTTTGTGTAGTGTAATTGATTGCCATACTATTGTAATCAATTAAAGTGTTCTTGAAAGCTTAAGTAATAGATTACCATTTGCTGGTAATCGATTAAACTAGTGAGAAATTGTTTGTCCAAAAATTTAAACATTGAACACTTGGCTTTTTATGGAATCATGAAAACTTTATGTTTCAGAAAATCTTTTTCACAAAACTCATGCTTTTATGAAAACATGAATGAAAAAAATGTATGAGCTTTATGCAATGGATATAGGTAGTCTTTTCTTAGACATACACCAATTACAACTACCAATCAATTGAATTGGCATGTAAAAAGCCTAAATATTTTGCTACCTAAGAGACTTAGTTTTTTGATCCTCTTGAGCTCCCCCTGACTCTAACAATACCTCCTTCTTGAGGCTAGAATAATACCTAACCTCAACATATTTGTGGAAGAATCTCTTATTGTTATTAGCATGTTCATGAACAATTTGAGGTTACTGAGACTTGTTCTTAGGAGTTTTCCTTGAAGGTGATCCCTGTTTTGGTTGTTTTCTCTTCTTGGAGGGAAGAGGTTCTTTTTATGATGATTATTTGTCCTTCCCGTTGGAAAAATTACAACACAAACAAAGGATATTCAATTTCTATCTTGTTAGCAAATAAAGATCAATGGAAAATCAATCTAAGTTAGTGGGAAAAATACATTTTTTGCATCAAATGGGTCATTTCGCCTTGGCGAGACTAGCTTTTGCCATGGAAAAATTGATCCCTAAAGCTTATTCAAGCTTCTAAAAGTGCATTTTCCAATGTGAAGCATACATTCCCCATGGAGAATTTGACCCCTAGAGCTAAAATATCCCTTGGAAGTCATTTCACTTTGGTGAAGTATAAGCTTGCTGTAGCTAAATGAAGTGACAAAAATACCACAAGAAGAGGGTTGAATTGGGGTTTTGAAAAATTTTTAAGCTTCCTTTGGAGACAAAAAAATTTCTGATGATAGTTAAGAACATATCAGTTTAGAATGAAGAACTATTATGAGCTAAAAATTGAAATTTAACTTGCACAAATTGAAAATGCAAACAATTTTGGAAAAAAGATCTTTTACAGATTGAAGCTTTTGTTTTAACGAAAGTTATTTACCTAACACCTTTTTGATAAAACAAAGTTTTGTTGTTAAGATGAAAGGTTAACAAATTTAGTGTTTTGATCAAAAGCAATTTTAAAATTGTTCAAAGAAAGTTAAATAGTAAGAAGAAAGAGGAGTGCACAGAGGTTTTTATACTGGTTCACCCCAACCTTGGGCTACATCCAGTCCTCACCCTTAAAGATGAGATTTCACTAATACAATGAGTTCAAAATTGGACCAGCAACCAATGGGTTTCAAAAACCTACCAATTCACCATTACTTCAATCCTAGCTTCGACTAGACCGGCTACACCACTGGGTTTCACCTTTGTCAGCCACTGCTGGACTTCTACAGAAAAATGGATTTTTGTTTAACTACACAGGATACATATTTTCACCTCATAGTGAGGCATTCCACTCAGGAATTTAATCTCAAACTTCTATCTAAGATTATTACAAAATTTTCAAGTTCAATATAGAAGTGGGTCACTCTAACATACAGGTTTGAGGCTAAAATACAAATTTCTTACTTAGAGATTTGCTCTTGCTGTATTATTTTGGAAATACTTCAACATGTTCTTCATGCCTTTAAAAAATGCTTCAAATAGCTCCTAAGAAGATCATTGAGGTGGGCTCCACACAATTAACAAGCTTCTAGAGCAAGTAGGTGCACTTTATAGTTGCCATGAAGTGACAACATACAATACCATTTCGAGGGACCTTTCTAATGGGCATTCTGAAGAACAATCAGAATAGTCATTCTAATGTTTGTCGAGAATGAATCCATACTTAATGAATTATTTTGTTGAAGTTCATATTCATACCCCATTCTGATGTACTGCAGCTTCATCACTCTTAACACTTCTTTATTAGATACAGGGGGAGCTTGAAGAGGATCAAGGTACTGAGGCTCTTAGTCTTGGATAAGTTTTAGCTTTTATATGCCATTCAATTGAAGGCATATGTAATTTTTTAGATGTATAAGAGTTTCATCCTGTGATCCATTGCATTGCATAAACATCATTCATTGGCTTGCATTCATGGTTTTCATAAAGGTACATGTTTTGCGAAAAAGATTTAAGTTTTCATGATTGCATAAAAGCCAAAGTGCTCATGGTTTAAGTTTGGGAAAACCAATTTCGCACTGCCTTAATCAATTACCACGATATGGTAATCTATTAAATGAGCCATAAAGAACAAAATAATCGATTACAAGTATTAAGTAATTGATTACACTATGCAAACACAAGTACTCCCGACTGTGTTAATTGATTACCATTTGGAAATAATCGATTACTACGCACATTTTTAAAACAAGAATCCCTGTAGTAATCGATTACTTGTCAGATTAATTGATTACTTTGTTCTTGTATCTTTTCCAGAAAGCTTAAGAACACTTTAATCGAATCGATTAAATATAATATTAATCTCGATTACAAAAGTGAAATTAATCGATTACATGGATGATTTAATTGATTACATTTAGTTACAACTGTTAGATACAAGGGGAGCATGAAGATAGATCAAGATATAGACTGAAGATGGATGAATGTTTTAGCTTTTTACATGCCATTCAATTGAAATCATTTGCAATTGCTTGATGTAGGAGAGAATCATCCTATGATACTTTGCATTGCATAAACATTCATTGACTTGCATTCATGATTTTACAAAAGCACATTGTTTGTGAAAAAGGTTTAAGATTTCATGATTGCATCAAAGCAAAAGTGTTCATGGTTTCAAGTTTTTGGAAAAACCACTTTGGACTGTGTTAATCGATTACCACATATTGGTAATCCATTACTTGAGCCTTGAAGAACACTTTAATTGATTACCAGCATTAAGTAATCGATTACTCATTTCAAACTCAGAACAGAACATGACTGTGGTAATCGATTACCACTTATCCGTAATTGATTACTTAGTTCATTTATGAAAAGATGTATCCCTATAGTAATCAATTACAAGTCGAAATAATCGATTACTTTGTTCATATATCCTTTCCAAAAAACTAAAGAACATTTTAATTGATTAAATTTGTTTTCAATCGATTAAATTTGAAGTTTTAATCGATTACTTTGACAATTTAATCGATTACATTTAGTTACAACTATATTTTATAAATTACTGATGGGTTTTCTAAAACTTAATACAAGACAACACATTACTCTACGAAATTTTCAAAGTTTTCATAAGTTGTTTGAAAGAGAGAAAGGAGATTCTGAGTTCTAAAGTTCTTGTTCCACATATTCAAATCTTCATGGTGTATTAAAAGATTTCTTGGGCAAGATTTCAAAGAAGCATTTGGAGAGGAAGTTTTGAAATTGTTTTTCATTCTCAACTCTGATTGGTAAACCATATTCATTGGATCATCAATTTGTGTCTCTCCATTAGCTTTGCTTGTAAATTCGTTTTTGTATTTTTGGTTGTTTGTAACTATTACAAAGCGTTCTTGAAGCTTTTTCTAGAGTGGGTTTCTCTAGAGGGAAAGAGTAGAGAAGGGTTCTCTATGTCTTGATCACTAGGAGTCTAATAGGGTTTTAGATTTCTGTTCTTTATCTAGGTTTGATAAATGGTGATTGTTGTAAAGCTTGTAAGAACTGAAATTTGTGAATAGTGGAAATCTAATCTAGTTTTGATTAGAAGAACTGGATGTAGCTTTTCTTGTTGAGAGGTGAACCAGTATAAGTTCTTGTGTTGATCTCTATCTTTTAATCTCTTCTTGCTATCTTGATCTGTGATTCTTGGTGAATTCTTTATTACTCAACAAGTTAAGTTTTTGTAATTGTTTTCTTGGGCTGAGTGGTTTGATTGATTGTAGTATTCTTGGATTAATTGTGATAAAGATCCATTAACTCTGATTTTCTAAAGATTTTAAAAAGGCCAAGTTTAAACCAATTCACCCCCCTATTGGTTATTGTGTGTATTCATATTGTTTTCAACAACAGTTTTCTATAAAAAAATTGTTGGGTCTTTTGAAAAGTACAAATTAGTACACTACAAAATTTTCATAGCTTTTCAAAAGCCTTCTAAAGTGAGAAGAGATACTTAGAGTCACAAAGCTCTTGTCCCACAAATTCAAATCTTCATGTGTCATTGAAGAATTTCTTCTTGAGCAAGATTCTTAAAGAAGTTCTTGGAGAGTTTGGTTTGAAACTTGTTTTCATTCAACCTAGATCAAGATTGGTAAATATATGCATTCATATACATTGGATAATTAGGTTGTCTTTCTCCATTAAACTTGTTTGTAATTCGTTTTAGAAATTCAGCTTGTTTCTTGCTATTACAAAAGATTTCTTAAAGCTTGTCTAGAGTAGGTTTCTCTAGAGGGAAGAGTAGAGAAGGGTTCTCTATGTCTTGATCACTAGGAGTCTAAAGGGTATTAGATTTTGGATCTTAATCTAGGGTTGATTAAGGGTGATTGTTGTTGTTAGTATATGGATGTCCTAGAGACAATCTTTTCATTAGATTAGGACATACATGTACTTTTCAATATTGTCATAAATAAATTATAAGTGCTCTTTATCTTGTTTCATATTCTGTCTCGATATCATTATTAATATATGAGTAACTGGATAAAACCCTTGGAATAGAATAGGTATCTCTTGAGTATCAGTGATGGGATCACGATCATGAGGATTCAAGGATACAAGATGTCTACTCCTAAATTTTAAGTTCCTAGTCTAGAGACACTGAGAATGGGGATCAGTGATCTCGGATAAGACTAGCACGACTTATCTACTTGTATGCAGGTACAAGGTAAAGATCTCATGAGCTACAGACATGGAGATGTCTTAGCTAAAGTCGTGGGTGGACCTATAAGGGTATAGCTCGCACTGAACGGACTCACAAAGAGACTCTATGAGGAAATCTCACAGATAGTATCATTAGAAGTAGTCTCTTATTATTTGGGTGTGTCTTTCCTTAGACCAAAAGTTTTCACCTAGACTGTGTTCTAGAAGACATGCTTTGATTGTATACCTCGTCTGTCTGAAACATGGAGACACATAGGTATACCTTTGGCCATGTCCTGAAAGAACACGAGTCTAGGGTGACTAGTTGAAGGAATTCATCAAATCTCTGTGAGAGATTAGGTTATCTGTAAATCGGAGAAATCGGGATGACATTTACGGGACTCGGGAATCTATGCATAGTAAAAGAAATCATGAGATGATTTGCCTTTAGAGTCAGTAAAATTGGAGACTCCCTATTTCCTATTAAAGCTTACCCTAGACCGCAAGGGCTAATACGTTTCCTTACCCTAGGTTTTATGGGAAGGTAACCGAGACGAAAGGAAATACATACGGAAACCAAATAGATTTAATAGGATGATCTTATCATTTACCTAACTAGTTCTGGGGCAACAAAGCATTGTTAATGCTCTGTGTTGTCATTAAATGGGTAGTGGCCTTGTGGGGCCCAAAATCATTTATGTTAGTAGATATATTGGGCCTAATGGGTCACACATTAACACTTTATTGTCATGACATTATAGCATTAAAGGTTTTGGGCCTAATAATGGTTGTTGGCCCAAGAAAGAGTTTGGATACCTATCTTAAAGAGAGAGGGGCGCATGAATAGAGTTAATGGGCTTGGATAGTCCAAGACATTATTAATTAATTTAAATAGTTAAATTAATTATCGAATATTTAAATTTGATAATTTAAATTTTGAATTTAAATATTTGAATTAACTATAGTAGTTAGTTTCATATCAAAAGGAGAAGATAAGATCTAGATTTGAATTTGAATTCAACTAGCATCTTATCATGATCATGTCCTAGATTTTAGGAAGAAGTTTGAGGGCTGATTATGGGGCTTACATACGGCTGATATATGATTATCATTTGGCAAAAATAAATCTCAAGTAATTGACTTGGTCTTAGGAGGATATGATAGGAGGTTGTTGGCAATTTTTGAAATGCAACAACTCTATCTTTTCTTCACGTGTGGGATGCTTCATAATCAGATTTTTTGGTTAAAAAAAATCTGACTCAAACTCTTCTATAAAGTGTGTTATTGTGATCATAGTTCTCTAATTGTTTTTTTTGGAAAAAAAAACCTATCTACCTTCCTCCACTTTCATGTGCCCTTGTGTGAGTTTTGACAGAAAATTCAGCCACCAATATCATCGATTGGTGAGTCTCTTAGATAAGTAAAAACACTTTGAAACCTAACATTCTTCCTCTCCATTGGTGTGCCTAGCCTGCCTCCTTTGGTGTTTGTTGGTGGTCTTCAAGAAGTGTTCTTGAGTCTTGACAAGAAGTGGTGTGGATCAACATTAGAGGGCTTGTATCTTCAAGCCTATCCTTGATCATCAAGTTACGAATATAAACAAGGTAACATCTATGTCCTAAAGAATGATTCTTGTGTGGTATGTGTATTTTCGCTTGAAATTTTTTTTTGTTTTTCTCACATGCCTTCAGGCTTCATGGCCCTTTCTTACAGTTGTAAGCTTGTAAGAACTGAATTTTGTGAATAGTGGAACTCTAATCAAGTTTTGGTTAGAAGAAACTGGATGTAGCTTCTCATGTTGAGGAGTGAACCAGTATAGTTCTTGGTGTTGAATACTTTCTCTTTATCTCTTCTTTCTGTCATTGATTGTTATTCATTTGGATTATCTTTTCAAGATCAACAAAGATATATTTTCTGCTATTGCTTTCTTTTAAAGGGTGGCACTTCATTGACTGAAAGATTTAAAAGGATGTCGTTGTGATACGATCCAAAATTCTTTGATTGTGTTAAAGATTTTAAAAGGCCAAGTTTAAACCAATTCACCCCCCCCCCCTCTTTGTTATTATGTGTGTTCATATTGTTTTTCATTCTTCACAACTTCAAGCATTCTGAAGTTTCATCTTTATTCTGATGCTTCACATCAATGATTCTCATGGACAACTTCAACTTTCAACAAATTTGCATCTTCTTATGTAGATAGCTCTCACTTTTTGATGTGCCTTTAGCGAATATGGCAACATATAGAAAGTGATTATGATGTTGTCCAAGTGATGCTTTCTGAGTCATTTTGAACCACTCTAATGTTCAGAAATCTAAAGGTAGGTCTTTACCATTCTGATGTAGACTTTGACATAGCTTAATTCTGATTCAAGATGTTTTCCATGTAGCCTTTGATGAATCTTCTATGAAAGGCCTTGTTGTTTAGTACCTTGCCAAGAACTAATTACTCAGAGGGAAGAAAACTTCATCACTTTGATGGGCTTCAAGAATTCTTATGAATTCTCAACTTTGACAATTGTTCTGATCCTTTCTCAGCATCATTTTGGGTACCTCAAAATGAACATATATGTTTCTTAAAGGAATAAAACACTAAAACACTTAAGAAAAATGTTTACCATCACTTCAACTCGTCATCCTTTCAATTTTCATTGCTAATGGTTTGTCATAATAAAAACAACTAGGGATGTGGATTGAAAACTAAATGAATTTTGAAAATTCAAAGGGTGTAAATTCCCTTTTGAGCTTAGGAGCAAATTCAAAGGGTGAAAATATATTTATGAGATTTTCAATTTTAGCTCCCCCTAGGAGTATACATTAATTATGTTTCATTCTAATTAAAGGGAGGTTCCCCCTCAATTCATACATTATAAGTTATAACAATCAAATCACAACATAATGCAGAAACGAAATAAAGAAAACACAAAAGGTTATTCCATTCAATCCGGATCAGTTTCATTAATCGATAAGATCATACAAAATAATCAGAAAGATATAACTATAAATAAAAATAGAATCATGATCCTACAAAAACTAATCCCTTCCTACTCAGTTTCTCTTAAAATTCTCCCCCTTTTTTCATCAAGCAAAAACTAGAAATGAGGAATAAGAGAAACAAACCAATCATGCTTGCTAGAAGATGAGTTTTCTAATGATGAGGATAAAGAAGGAATGGTGGTAGCTCTTAGAGGTGGTGGAGGCACATGCTTCATAGGTGCAAATTCAAGGATTAAGGTAGGTCTTGCCTTGTTTGAGATCCACTCCTCAAGTATGAGAAATATCTTAAAGAGTTCATTCATGGGCCCCTCCAAAGTTGATCAATGGTTGAAAATAATAGATTTTGATTATAATGAATTTTCCTGACCTTCTTCTCCATAGAAGCTAGTCTACCTTCAACTGACCTTAAAGAGGGTCTAGTAGCAATAGGAGGAGTGAGAATATGGACATGTGGAATCTCCTTCTGACCCTTGGAAGGTTTTGCAGTGGCTTACTTAGTCAGCAACGAGGGAAATGGAATAGAAAAGATGGAAGGCTCACCAAAAATAGGACCAAAGCCACAATAAATCTTGGCTAAAGAGTAAAAATTGGGAGAGTTGAAGAGATTCCCAAGATTTTTAGTGTTGAAGATTGAATCCTTCAACTGCTTCTAGTGCATTCTGAGTAGGAGTTGTAGCAATACAACTACTTCTGCTTTTTGAGAAGATTCTTCTACCTTTGCTTCTTCCTTCTCTGTGCTAGAATTAGTAGTTCTGAGCTTGGCCAATGCATAGGCAATAATCTCAACATTGAGATCATCTTGTGCAAGTGCTAAACTCAAAGGATTTTGAGCTTCTGCAGCTTGCACACCCTCAGAAGGGTGGATGTCTCCGTTCTAAGCTTTAGCTTTTTGAGCCTCTACATTCTAGCCTCCTTCATCCTCATTCTAAGTAAGCTGATAACCTTCATCAGTTGTAGACTCCTCAATATGAGGCTCAGAATGATTTTCCTTATCCTTTTTCTCTTCCTCAGAATGTTGTTTTGAGGCATCATAAAAGGAACCAAAGTCCAATGGCACCTCAAAAGGGTCTTCCTTTGACACCTCCTCCTCATGCTTAGTGGATACTTTCCTTTCTTCCTCATTTTAAACATCCTTATAATGGTCTTTAGAGGAATTCCTTTTTTCATATTTTTAAGCCTCCTTAGAACTCACTTTTTCTTCTCCAGCAACTTTTTTAGTCTACTTAGAAAGCTCATTTTCTGAGATAGATGTTTCAACAACTGGAAAGGAGATAATATGTTTCTTCTCCTTTGCTTATGAGGTCTTCTTCACCTTATCTGACTTGGATTGAGGATTTCTTCCACTCTTAGTCTTCAATCCCTTCTCACTCTTGGTGTGATAAGTGAGAGGAGGTGAAGATCTCTTCTTATTCTTAATGTATGGCTGCACCCACAGCCATTAAATTTTCCCAAATCTTCCTTGCATTGAAACCCAAACTTCAAGCTTTTCTCAAGAACAAATCTTCCTTGCATTCAAAATTAGGAAATGAATCCATAACCTAATCCGCTTTCAATCCTAAATACATTCATAATCATGAAAATCGAATAGAGGATTGAAGAAGAAAGTGAACATTCACACAAAATTTGAAATACCAAATCAAAACTCAAATTCTCCTTGCTTGGGCTTGGACCCTTGGATTGATTGATTGTTTAGCCTTCCATGATCATCATCAATGAAAGCCCCACGAAATGAGTGCAAGAAAATGGAAGAACAGTGAAGAACAATGAAGAACAGTTGAGAGAAAATAAGATAAAGAGTTTTAATTCTAAAAACTTCTAAAAGTCACTACAAAATGTGTTTGTGCTAAAATGAAGTGTGTCCATCCAAATAAATAAAATCACTTAAATATAGTGACTGAGTCAGTAGAAAAGGATGGGCCACAATGAAGTCCAACTAATCTAACTAATTACTAATTACACCAATTTTGCAGCCCAAAATTCAAGTGCAGTGGTTCTGACTTCCAAGCCTAAAATGACCCTCAAAATGACAGAATTGGCCTTGGCTTATCTCTGACAAAATTGTATATCATTTTCTTATCTTTCCAGGGATGACTCATATGCCTCATTTGGAGTTCTTTAGAGTTCTCTAGGTCCTACGCAAGGAAGATAGGTCAAGTAAGCAAAAACTCCGAAAATAAGCAACAATTATCAATTAAGTCCACTTGTTTGCCTAAGGCAAAAACTGAATTAGAATGGGAAAATAAAAGTCCAAGAGAAGTCAAATAAGCTAAGAAGAATAAAAAAATATTAAACTAAAAATACTCAATCAAAATACCCCACACTTAAACTTTTACACTCTTGAGCAAAACTAAAAGAAATACTAAGAGAAAAATTCAAACTAAAGTAAACCACAAACTAAAAGAAAAGTAAGAACAAGGCACACACATTTTTCAATGGATCCTAACAATGCACAAAAGTGAGAAAGATGAAAAATGGAAGAATGATATTAAGGTGTTAAACAATCCATGAACACATTATCACAAGTGCAAAGTGAAAAAGTAGTGAAGTTAAAATTAAGAATGAACCAAGGTGATAGAAATATCTCAAAGAGCACCACTCAACCTCTTCTAATTTGTATGGGTTTATGTTTACACTCAAACACAACATGTAACTAGCACATCCAAACCACATTTGTTTGAAACCCACTCCCAAAACAATTCCAAGGCCCTTTTTCTCCCTAAAGTTAGGATAACTTGGTTTTCCAATTTTTTTTTCTTTTTTTTATAATGAGGTACACAAGAAATAAAAGTTTAAAGGCTCAAAAAGGGTAGCAATGGATATCAATGCAAGGATAGTTTATTTGGCTAATGGATAAAAGAAAGAAGACCTAAATCATCTCAATCAAAGCATGTGCAACAAAGAATGTCAAAAGAGGCAAGACAAAACATAGAGTAATCTAGCACAAGGGTGAAATCACACATGAAATAATGTGATTCATCCACAAAGGCCCAAAAACTCACAAGGCATAATTCTATCACACATGATCCATCTTAAATTCAATTTTCAAGCCTACTTATAACTTCAACAATTGCCACAATGATTCACATCAAGCATGAAACCTTTCATTCCAACAAAAATTAGTACATTTCTCACAAATTATACAAGTTAGAAATCCTATGAAAAACATGAAAAAGTGCCTAAATTCTAGTTTTTATTTTCTGAATGTAAAAACAGACTAACAACTAGACAGAACAAAACTAATACAGCAAAACAATAATAGAAATAGTAACAAAAACAAACAAAAATAGAAAATAGAAAATGGACAGATAAACAGAAAACAGGCTCAAAAATTAAAACAGACAGAATGTAAAAACAGCAAACAAAAACAGATAAACATAAACATAAACAGAAAACAGATTTTGTAATCCTTCACCCCACACTTGAAATGCACATTGTCCTCAATGTAAACATGCAATGAGATGCAAACAAAGAGACAACAAATAAAAGAAGGGAAAAGGAAACTCCCCAAATGTCATTCAAGGCACATCTTCACGTAGAATTGACAAGACCAAAGAGATGTTCGCCACAAGCTCCTCCTCCACTTGAAGGGTCTCATGAAATAAATTGAGTTGGTGACCATTCACTTTGAAGACCCTGCCGGTAACTTCATTTTTAATCTCAATTGCACCATGGGAAAAACATTAGTAATAACAAAAGGTTCATCCCATCTAGAACGAAGTTTACTGGAAATAAGCTTAAGACGAGAGTTAAACAATAACATTTTTTGGCCAATATGGAACTCCTTCCTAAGAATCCTAGAGTCATGAAATCTCTTCACTTTCTCCTTGTAAATCTTGGAGTTCTCATAGGCTTCTAAGTAGATCTCTTCAAGTTCTTGCAATTGAAGCTTCCTTTCCATACCCGCTTTATCAAATGCCATGTTACAACTCTTCACCGCCTAATAAGCACAGTGCTCAATCTCCACCAGAAGGTGGCATGACTTACCAAAAACCACCCTGTAGGGAGACATCCCCAATGGTGTTCGGTAAGCGGTCCTGTGAGCCCATAAAGCATCTTCAAGTAGCTTGCTCTAATCCTTCCTATTGGGTTGCACTACCTTCTGTAACACTTGCTTTATCTCTCTGTTAAAAACCTCTACTTACCCATTAGTTTCGGGATGATAAGCTGTAGCAACTCTATGCACAACCCATACTTCTGAAGCAAGGATGTCAATGATCTGTTACAGAAATGGCTCCCCTGGTCACTGATAATGGCTTTAGGCACACCAAACCTGCAAAAAATGTTTGATCTCACAAAATCCACAACAACTTTAGAATCATTAGTTCTAGTGGCCTTAGCTTTAACTCATCTGGAAACATAATCAACAACAAGCAAAATATATAAAAAACCATGAGAAATAGGAAATGGACCCATAAAATCAATACCACACACATCCAAAATCTCACAAAAAATAATGGGTTGCTGAGGCATCTCATGTCTACGTGTAATGGTTCCTCCTGCTCTCTGACACTGCTCACAAGTGGTGGTAAAGTGATGAGCATCTCTAAACAAAGTGGACTAATAGAACCCACAGTCCAATACCCTCCTAGCGGTCCGCTGAGGACCAAAATGACCGCCAGTAGGTGTGCCATGACAAAACTAAAGAATAAAGTGAATCTCATGATCTGGCACACACCTGCGGATCATTGATCACTACCAAATCTCCACAAATAAGGATCATCCCACACATAAAATTTAGCATCACTCTTAAGTTTATCTATTTGAGACCTAGATGCATGAGGTGGAACAACATATGCAACTATGAAATTCACAATATCAGCAAACCAAGGGGTGATATGTGATGAATGCAAGTGCATCAAATGCTCATTAGGGAAATTATCCCTAATAGGAAAGGATTCAACAGGTCCCTCAATCCTGCTCAAATGATCAGCAAC